>VYXC01008144.1:57381-76500 GCA_013397175.1 Platysteira castanea
TTTCCCATTCTTTCATCCTTATGGGTGATGGGAAGCCCCGCTCCAGCCCCCCACTGCCTTCCCATGCAGCTCCGAGCCCCTCCAGCAGCATCCCACATCCCAGCCTTGCACTTCAGCATCTCCGCAGGGATCCCGGGAGGCTGAGCCCCACCCTGCATGACACCTCCCGAGAACTTTTCGGGCTGCAAGTCCTCTCTCACGGATCACAGCCCAAGGCACTGAGCCCAGCAGGGTCTGCCCAGCTCTCCCAGCCCCACCTGGACCCTGCTGGGTGCCCACGTGTGCCCCAGAGCAGTGCCAGCCACAGGCACCACACCAGGGGGTGCCCAGCAAAGCCACGCTTCTCTTCTGAAGGAAAAGCTCATTTAAACTCTGCCTTTGGAGAGCAAAGAGCAACAGCACCACGGAACCACAGGGAGAGGGACCAGGATGGGATTGCACCCAGGAACCCAGGACCTGGCACGTCCCTGTGCTGCTACACTCAGGCAAAGGCCTCTCCTCTGGGCAGCAGAGCAGAGCTAACAGCGACTGAGGGCGAGCACACACAGGGGGGAATCACAGGAATTCAGAGAAAATTGGGGTTTTCAGCTGTTTGCTTTCCCTCTCAGCCTTGGGTTTGCATTCCTTTTATCCCTTACTTTTACTGTAAGTACAAAGCATTAGCTGTGCCTCAGCAGCTGCTGAAGGAGCCAAGAGCTGGAGTGATGGACCCGGCAGGGAAGGGACAAGGATCCCACGTGTCCCCAGCTCCAAGAAAATCTGAAATTTGGTATCTTGCCATAAAGCAGGACACAGGCACAACCAATCCCCTCCTGGCCGTGGCTCGAGTTCTCCTTCTTCTCTTGCAACCTGCCCCAGGTTTGCCTTCAGCACATCGAGCAGAGAGAGAGAGAGAAATACAATCGTGGAAAACCTTTTAAAGCCTGCACAGCTCTCCCTTGATAGCACATTGTTAAAAGGGATGTTATTGCGAGGGGACACTGTGAATCCATACAGTCAATGCTCCAGAACTTTAGTGGCAAAACAACTCAATAGCCTCAATTGACTGCATGAAATTCTATCATTTTACCACTACAAAGAAAGAAGGCAGCAGGAAAAAAAAAAATAAATAAGAGACTACATTGCATTTGTCTTTCCTTAACTCCCTGGGCAAGAGCATCTCAATCCCTGTCCTTAGCACAATGTGAGCCAACTCCTGAGTGGCTCCAATAAAAAAAAAAAAAAGCCAAATACATCCCAAATGCATTCCCACACTCCAGAGCTGCTCTCCTGACTACCCCAAAAAGAACAGCCTCGGCAGCATAAAGACACAGCATCAGCCTCAGGCAGCTGCCTTGATTACCACCTTCCCTCTGATGAAGATGACGCGGGATGTGATTAAAGATGCTCTGAAAAGACACACAAGTAATAGAGGAGAACTTTTTGCCTCCTTTCCGCAGCTAGGTCACTAGGTGTTCCTCCTCAGCAGCTGATTTCTTATTCCAGATTTGTCCAGACCCTGCTCTTCTTCATCAGCTGAAGAGCTCCGAGGCCGCCGGCGCCTCGATTGTTCCTCTCCTGCTGATTGGGCTTTGTGGCTCTTGGGAAGCTCTGCCTGATGGCAGGAATCTGTCTGCACCCTCCACCAACTGGTGCTTAAAGGCACTCCAAGGCGTCGTGGAGGGTTCAGAGCATCACAAAGAACCAGAAAGTATTACTTTTGTAAAGCAAAACCCCTGCTTGGCTTCTTCCCCACCACTTTTTCTCACGCTGCACACTCAGGAATTCAGCTGCTTTCGCCACAGCCCCTCGGAAGGATGCCAATCACCCCGAGCTGTCCTCGACCCATCCCCACGAGGGGGAGAAAAGATGCCTTTATTTCGGGTAGCACCATCCAGCAGGCAGGTCAGGGGGCTGAGAGAGCAGGCAGGCACTCAGCTCCCTCCCCACACTGCAGAGTGACTTTGGGAAGTCATCGCACTCCGCCAGGCCCCCTCCCACTCTCCTTCCCTGCTGCCCTTCTGTGCCACCTGACACACGGGCTGGCTCCTTGTCCCCCGTCCAAACCCCAGCGCTCCCTGCAAACGCTAATGAGCGGTGCCATCGCAACCTGGACCTGCAGGGCTGAACATCTGTGCTTCCACAGGAACCTCTGGATTCGGGGCTGGAGGGACGGAACAGCACAGCCTGCAGGGCTCAGTCCCAAACCATCCTCTGCACTCGGAGCTGCCCACCCCAAAATTCTCTGCCCAGCCCCAGGGTCCATCCCGATCCGTGTCAGCCCAAATTCCACCAAGACAGGGCATGGGACGAGCACATGGATGCCAGGGGGGACTGTGCCCACTCGTGCAGCCTCCTCTGAGCAAGGCAGCACCTGCCGGGATGTCTCATCACAGGCAATTGATATTCTACTGAGCATCTTTGGAAAATAATCTGCAAACAAGACGCTGCAGGCTATAAAATCACTCCCTCTCCTTCGCTTTAGATCGCAGCTTAATAAAAGCATAACACGAGGTAGCCGAGGAAACCGCCGCACTTTGCCCAGCCACATCATCCCTTTGTGTATTATTAATCGGTTTCAAGTTGTACCACGGTTTCCTGGGGCGGGAAGGAGAAGGGGGCTCCGGCTGTGGAGGAGACTTGTCTTTCCCTTCCAAGAACTGCTGCTAAAAGTCTCACTTAACAGAGCAGCGGAGGGAGAGAGTGGCACTTCCACCTCCGGCTCCCCACGATGCTCACGGTGAGGATCGATAGGAAAAGTCATTTGGGGTTTATCTCTGCTGAAGGACACGAGGGCGGCACCAAAATGGAGACGTTTCAGCCAAACCGGGTGGAAAAAGGGTTGTTGGGGAAATGGGGAAAACAGACCAATTTCTGGGAGCAGAATGGGGCCCTAAGTGGCACCCTGGCGTTTTACAGTGGATGCCTCTCACCCAAAACTTCCCAACGCTCCCTTGTTTCATAAAATCAGGGAATTCAGTTTGGAAAAGACCTCTAAGATCTTTCTGGGTCCCTGATGGGTTTGCAGTAGGTCAGTGCAGGGGTCCCCTCCCCAATCACAACACATCACACAGGAACATTAATTTTGATGTCTGCAACCTGTTCCCAGACCTCCACATGTGTTTGGTTTTTGGCACAGGCAGAATCCTCTCCAAAAGCTCCCAGGATGGAATCAGCAGCTCCCTGGATGCTGCAGAGCGCTTTGGAGAGAGGCTCGGAGATGCTGAGTGCTCCCATCTGTGGGATTTCTGCATCACCTGGATGAAGAAGGGCTTTATGGTGGGGAAGGAAGGCACGGAGCATCCATCAGAACCCCAGGAGCTGCACGGGCAGGAGACCAACAGGCTGCTGCAGAGGCTTCTGATAATTTTTACACTCCCACTAAAAAAGTACAATATATTGTCTGATCGGGAGCAGTTTAGGTTGGTTCATTTCACACAGTAAATTAACCTGATTTCTTTAATAGGGGATTTTTATTTGGTGTCAAGCCCCAGCTGTTACCCCAAACCCTGTGCCCTGGGACTCCAGCTATTAAACCTTCTCCCTGGCTACGGAGCTGGAAGCGCTGCTGGGGCAGCGGGTTTGGTGGCACTCGGAAATAAACACCTCAATCATTTCTAAACATCCTGGCCATTCACTGCTGCCACCTGACCCAAGGGATTTCTCGAAGCAAAGCTGCCTTTTAGATTCACCAAATGGAAAACAAGGTGTTGGGAGCCCTCCTGGAGTGCAGATCCTTCCCAAGCTCCTGTGGGGATGCTGAGGGCAGCTCCATGCATGGAAATTCACTCTAGGATGGGTTAAAACACTAGAACTCCCTGAATACCCTGGCCAAGGAGAACATCAAGGTTTTCTCTTCTGGCCAGGTTCAGTCCCAATTTCCTTTCTCATGGATGCTGCAGCCCAGATGAGAGCTCAGCTCCTGTGCTGGAAACTGGCTCTCTCTGTGCCAGGGATGAACCACAGGACGTGACCAGGCTGATCCCAGCTGGGCAAATAACAGCACGGATCCAGCAGCCCAACCACTCCCCGCCTCCCTTCCGTGGCTACTGGGGCTCCACAGCCCTCAACAGGACCAGAACCAGTGGCCAAGCTGGAGGTCACCAGCCCTTGCTCTGCCAGCAGAGAGGCACCACCCTTTGAGATTAAATATATCCTGAGATTTTTAATTCCTGAGAGGCGAGGAGCAGCCCCTGGGGAGTAAGGATGTAGTCATTTTTTTTTAACTTCCAAGGAAAACTCCAGCTCAACGTGGCACCCACAGCACCGAGCAGACACTGCCCGTGAGGCAGAGCCCAGCCCTGAAGGCAAAATTCCCTCTCCAGTGAATCCAGCTCCTCTTCTGCCCCTCTTCCACCTGCTCCCATCCCATCCTGGCAGCCGTCTCCTCGGCATCCAACCGCTCCGCTCCGATCCACGCCTGGTTAACCAGCTGACAAATGCCCCCAGTTAATTTTTCTCCTCTCCCCTATCTGGGGTGCCGCTGACATTTTGATATTTCCCGCTGAGATTATCCTTCACATAATGAATTTTCTCCCCAGCCCCTCCTTTTTTCCCCGTGCCTCTTGGCTTTGCCGGCGCGCGCTCTCCTCTCAACTCTGCCGACTCCAGGAGCACGCCCGACACAAGATGAATCGCCCGGAGACTCCTGGTGCATCCTTCTTTACACTCCACATCTTCCCGGCGCCGATGAGAAATGGGTTTTTTCCTCATCCATCATAAGTCAGCGTGACAAGGCTGTCGTTCTCCGGCCCCGCAGCGCTGTATCATGCGCCTCTCCGTCCCGCCTGGCTGAGCAGCCCGCTTCCCCGCCAGCAGCTGGGACCTCTCCGAAGTGCTGTCGGATGGATCGGGAATTCGGGCACTGACAAAAAGTTATTTCTGAACATTTCCAGCCTCCAAATTGCTCCCTGCCTCTTGGGCTGTGCGGCAGTAAGATCCCGCATGGCTCGGGCCGTGTTGATCCTAAGGAGGGCTCGTGCGGAAGGGGAAACTGAGGCACGGAGCAGCTTTGTGGCTCCCATGAGGTCTGACTGTGAACCAGGAATAGCTTCCACAAATCCTGCCTTTTCATCCCCCACACAGCCAGCATTGCTTCATAACCAAACCCCAAACCTGAGCAATGGCGTCAGAACCAAAGGAATAAAAAGGTGAAATTGTCAATTCTCATCTCTTCAATAAACTCCAGGTGTTTCACTTCAATTTTCCTTCTGTAACATCAGTCGAAGAAAGCAGAGGATTCTGCCTCAGGTACAATTTGGTATGGATACTTCCCTCCTTTTGACATGGGATGTGTGTCGGTAGGGGACACAAGAAACAAGACTCTGACACCTGCTAGGTTTTGCAGAAAGAGGAAAAAGAAGGAACTTTATTTACATTTCTCATACTTTACAGGTTTCTCAATTCCACAAGGGATTGGAGGACATGTCACTTCCTCCTCAATCCCACTGGAGAAAAAGGATGCTCATCAAACTTTCTCTTATCACAAAAGGAATGAAAAACAGAAAAGACGATTAAATAAACATTGGCCATTGTTTACATGAAACTCCATCAGAAAATAGTTCTGACTCCATATTATACACAGAAGGCTTTAGCAAGACAGGACAACAGGGATGTTTCTCCCAACAACTTCCACTCACTCAGAAAATTCCTCTCAGGCCTGGGACAGAGGGAATTTGAAGTGAGGGAATCACCCTGCTGTGAATTCAGGCAACACAAAGCCCAGCAGAGAGCTGGAATCCCCTGCCAAGGTTAGGAGCAAGGCACTGCTTTCACTTCCTGCTGAGCATCCACCCTTGGGAAGCGTTTCTGAGCCTGGTGGTGGCACCAGGGAGGGGGTTTGGAGTGAGAACGTCAGGGAAAACGGGGGGGGGGAATCAGAGGCAGGCAAGGGTCAGACGGCTCTGTGCTGCCTGCTGCCACCCGGCCCTGCATCCAAGCTTGTTTCCATGACAATGGCAGGTAACTTCCCTCCAAGCCATCAAAAAGAAAAGGGATGGAAAGCTGTCTGGCAGAGATGGAGAAGTGACAGCTCAGCCGCTGGGATCAGACCCCCGTGAGCAGGGTCCCTCTCAGCTCTACCGTTCCTGCCCAGATAAATCCCCGCATTTTGGGGTTTCCCACTAAAAACAGCAGCAATGCCCTGGCGGTGATGAGCCTGCAGCCCTTTCCCTGCCAGACCCCAACATCTGCTCCCCCCCAGCACAGCCGGGTGCAGTTTGGAGAGCCAGGAGCAGAGAAGGAGCATCCCTGAGTCCCTGGCAGGAGCAGGGCAGAGCTCCCGCCCGCCCTCCTGTCACTGCCAGACAAGCAGCTCAGCCGGGAAAAGAAGATTTAACTGTGTTTGCTTCAAAACCCCAAAATGAGTTCCCTCCCATCTGCCGGGAGAGATTGATCTCCTCAGTCAGCCATAAATCACCCGAAAACTCCCTTGGAGCATTTTAGGCAAGAGAGGGATGAGGCTGGGAATCGTGGGCTCTCCTGGGTTCACATCCTGCAAGGACACGGCCGGGCAGCAGGTGAATTGCCCTGCTTGGACATAACGATTTGGGTTTGTTAATTAACCTTCTAACTTCTTTTATCTGGAGGTAAAGACCTTTCCACCCCAAAATGAGAATCCCAGTTCCCCAATTTCTTATTCAACTTCCTAAATAATGCTGACTCGGTGTTAGGATGAGGAGGAGACCCCTCTGCCGCCACCGAGGTCATGGATACCCCCAGGACAAACTCTGCACCTACTTGACGTCACTTCTGGGCACGGGACAGTGTCACAAGGGGAGAGGAGCCTCTTGCAACAGAGCTGGGAGTAGCAAAATGCAGAAAATTCAGAATAAATAGTGGCCATCCAGTATCGGGTGTGTTTGCAGCCCAGCCAAACCCAAGATTTCCAACTGCCAGGACTTCAAAGGTACAAATGTGAGATACAGAGATACAGAGACATATAGAATCTTTTTTTTAAACTCTCAGGCTCATTAGTCCAGTTCAAGCTGTGTTGCTCCACTAGAAAGGCTCTGATGATGCCAGTTTTATTCCCTACTGGTACCTTAGTTTTTCCTTTAACTTTTGCAAGTTAAAGTTTTCAAAGACATCTGCTTAAAAGTCCCTTTCTATAAATCCATATTAACTAATTCCATGCAAACCCATGGAAGGTGCTCTCAGTATTGTTGATCCCAAACCTTCAGCAGGAGTTTAGTCCTTAAAAACCAGATTGGAAAATATTGGGGTTGCTTTTTCAGCCTTTTAACCTAAAACCTACTTTTGGTCCGTGCTTTTGAGCCGTTTCTTGCCTCAGTGGAAGGGGAAATTTCTCCGCGGCGCTGCAAAATCCTACAGGTGTCTGCAAAGGCTGAACACTCAGAGACAGTGGGAGAGGAATCCAAGTTGTCTGAATTCTGCTGTGGCAATTCCTGCTGAATGCAAACTGCAAAATAATTGGGGACTCGAGATGCTCGTGGCTATTCGGAACGGCAGGATAAAAGAACAACTCTTTTCTGTGAACAATCACCAAACAAATCACTCTGAGCATGTGCCCAGACAAATTAGAAGGAAAACCAGAGAGGCCCAAAGAGGCCACTCAGGGTTCTTGCCCTGCAGAAGGCAGGAATTCCCAAATGGAATGGATGCTGCTCAGCCATGGCAAGCCAGGAAAGGGGCAGAGGGTAACTGGGAAGGTGGGAGCCAGGGGGTACTGGGGAAGCAGCCACGAGCCATGTGGGGTGGGTCTGAAACACAAAAAGGACGTGGAGCTGCTGGAGAGAGTCCAGAGGAGACAAAAAGCAGCTCCAAGGGCTGGAGGCTCCAGAGCCTTTAGACTGGGAGAGCTGGGGGTGTCCAGCCTGGAGAGGAGAAGGATCCGGGGACACCTCAGAGCCCCTTCCAGGAGAGCTGGAGAGGGACTGGGGACATGGGTCTGGAGGGACAGGATGCAGGGAATGGCTTCCCACTGCCAGAGGGCAGGGTTAGATGGGATATCGGGAATAAATTCTTCCCTGGGAGGGTGGGCAGGCCCTGGCACAGGGTGCCCAGAGCAGCTGTGGCTGCCCCTGGATCCCTGGCAGTGCCCAAGGCCAGGCTGGACACTGGGGCTGGGAGCAGCCTGGGACAGTGGGAGGTGTCCCTGCCCATGACAGGGGTGGAATGGGATGAGCTTTAGGGTCTCTCCCAACCGAAGCCATCCCATGAGTCTCTGATGATTCCCTGGCTCTGATTCTGGCACACTCACGCTCTGCAAACACTCCTGGGACACTCCTAAGCCACAGCGGGCTCTGCCTCCGCCCCAGCAGGAGATGTTACAAATCTGCATCAGCACCACAGCCTGAATTTCATCTCCCTCAGGACAAATGCAATTCCTGGCACTGCAGGAGGACCAGAGGATCCAGAGTTACATGTTTCCAGCTGGGACATTTCGAGGGAGATGTGAGATGTCCCTCTAACCAGCGTAATTCCCTCCCTGTCCTGACAGGTGACACACACCTGAGATGGCAACAGCACTGGCACCACAAGGGCGGGACGGAGATTCAGGAACCCCAATCCTTCCACCTCCAGATAAAACTCCCAGATCTTGAAAGGAACCATCCCTATGGATCCTGCACGTGGGGAAGATACACACCACTGACCTCGTCTGCCTCAGCTGAGCCAGCTCCTGCCCACCACCTCCCACCACGTCCCCATCCTCACCTGGGTGCAGGATGCAATTCCCAGGGCTCCCCAGTGCTCCCCTCCTTATCTCCCATCAAGGCCTCTCAGGGCCAGCTGGAGACAGGCGTAGGGAGGGAAAGTTTCCATGAGGAAAGCGATGGAAGCTGCCACGTGCCACCCAGCCACAGCCACCAAGGCTGATGGAGCCTTCAGGCCCTGCTCCTCCCGATGACGGGAGCGGCCGAGATTAATGAACAGAACCAACCTTTTCCCTTTTTTTTTATGGTTCTTTTTTCCTAGCAGTGTCTGAGCACGGCAGCAGAACCAGGATCAATAGGTAGGAAATGTAGGTAATAAACGGCCTCTAAGGAGACAGCTGGGACCTGCACGTCCTGCTCAGCTCCAAATCCCAATCCTGCCCGGCAGGCACAGCTCTGGCACGCGGGTCCTTGCCCAGGGGACAGAGGCCAACAGCTGGAGCTGCTCTAAGGACTGAGTTCACCCTTCAGTCCCCACAAAAGGGAGGGATCAGGATCTCAGTGTCATTGCAGGGGGCAGCAGGGGGGATGGCTGGAATCAGACCCCCAGAATATGGAAGGATGATGACATAGCCATCGCTTTTGGGAACACAGTCAAGCTCTGCCACACCACACACACTCCTCCCACCCACCAGTCAGTTTAATTAAACAGAGTTAAAGTTTGCAAAGGAGCCACTGGGACAGCTTGGGATTTTGAGGCACCCTTCACCTGCAGAGCAGGAATGGTTGGAGAGGAACTTTGGAAAGGGCCTGGAACAGGTCAAGGGAGGAGAGCTTTTAACTCCAGAGGGCAGGTGGGAAAAAATTGCTCCCTGTGAGGGTGGGGAGGCCCTGGCACAGGGTGCCCAGAGAAGCTGTGGCTGCCCCAACCCTGGAAGTGTCCAAGGCCAGGTTGGACAGGGCCTGGAGCAACCTGGGCTAGTGGAAGGTGTCCCTGCCCACGGCCACTGGATGAGCTTTAAGGTCCTTTCCAACCCAAACCACTCTGTGATGATTTGATGATGATGATGATGGGAGGGAGGGAGAACATATTCGCATAGGTCAGACCTGTGAGCAGCATCACGTCCAGCCAGAGCCAGCACCATCCATGCCAGACAACAGAACTGCACGAGCTCCTCAGCCTCGTCCCGAGTGCCCTCAGCTTCTCAGAGCCACGGCTGTCTGTTGTAATGTATTTGGACCCCAAGAGCGTGCCCCAGCCAAACCACCTTCAGTTATTCTTATCAGAGCCCTCAGGAATTCACCAAGGTTACTGAAATGTAAACTGAGCTAAATTGGGAAAGAAGAAGCTGAAAAACAGAATACCAGGACAGCAAGAAATAGATGAAGAAGGACTGTGCCACACTGGACTAGCACCAATCATATCTTCTGAAAAGGGCGTGCAGAGTGCGTGGACAAGAGAGAGGGACCAACCAAGTAATGCATGATGGCGTGTACAGCAGCTGTAAAGTGTGTAAGTAGAGTGCTCTGTAAACAATAAATGGCCTCTGTGAAATCCTATTGATCCGTTGTTCAGAAGCCCTGAGCCCCGCAGCTGCCCCGGGGGGAGGGCAGAGCAGCCCCCAGCAAAAGCTGCAGCCTGGGCCCCCAAGGAGAGGGCAGAGGGTCGGGGCAGCACGGCCGGGATGGCAAACCCAAACCCAAACCCTGCATCCCGCCGCGCTCCAGCTGGGAATGCCAGCAGGCGGGGGCTGTGTGCGGCCCGGAGCGCTGGTTGTTATGCGAGTCAGGCAGCTCTGGTGACAATTAGGCATCGCTGGAGGCGGCGCAGGTGGCTGCCTGCACCTGGGGCTGCGCTCCGGGAACCCGGGGCTGCTGTGGGAGAGCTGCTCCCTCTGCTGCAGCCTCTCCCACTGCCCTCCTGACTCAAAGCACGCCAGGATCCTGCGTGGCTCGCTGAGACTCTTCTCCACAAAGCTCAGCCACGTTTCAGCAGGGAGCAGCCCCTCTAAGGGAGACACCTGGGACAGGGGAAGCGCTGCCCATGCAGAGGGGATGGACTCATTCATCTGCTGGCCACCGAAAGCATCCCAAGTCCTGGCTAATGACCTTTCCCATCCTGTCGAGGCATTAATCAGCTTGGAGTGCTGATTTCACATGACTTCTGGAGGCAGGCAGGCTCCCTGGCAGGAGCATGGCCATGGACTCCTCCAGACCTCTTTCCCTCCTCATCAGAGTTACTGTTTTGGGTAATGATGAAGCAGGGGAATTGATTTGAAGCCTAATGAATAATCAGCCACCATCAATAATTGTAATCACTAATCTGGTGCAATTAGAGGCAATTATAGTAAATGCAATTTCCTCCCGAGCTGCTAACGAACTGCAAAAATATGAATTGACTTGAACTGGCTGCCTGTGATTTATGCAGTCGCAAGATCAAGGATCCCATTACACCAACAAAGGCTCTTAAAGGGACATGGAAGCTGCACTATCCCCCTTTTCCATCTCACCCTCCCAGTCAAGCCACCAGACTTTGGAGGGAATCCCAAGGTAGCAGCGTAAAAGGGACAAAATTCCCTTTTGCCCCTTCTTCCCCTCCACGTGGGACGTGCCACATCCAATTCCCACGGCGGCTGCTGCAAAGCGAGGGTGGCACGTGGAGGAGAGGTGCCACAGGCCACGTCCGTGTGCGAGGAGAGATTGCCACCTATTGGCACACCCACGGGCACGGTGGAGGAGGCGGCACCGCCTCCAGATCCACCAGGAGCAGCGGGTTCTCGTCGGTTTGGAGGCGCAGCGGCGGCTCCGAGCTGCCTGTTCTCCTCGCGACGCCGCGAAAAGCGCTGTTTCAAAGCACCCTTTAATTTCAAGTGCCCGGGAGGACACGCGCCAGCCTCAATTGGAAAAGGTGATAAGCACAAGAGTGGGATCTTAGGAGAGTTTTCTGAGATGAAAAGAGAGCTCGCGAGTACTTTTTTCTTCCCAAGACGCAACAGAAACGGAAAGATCTCGAAGAAAAGCACAAACCACTTCCCGAAACGAAAGAGCTGAATTCAGTGCCAAGAATTGAATTGAAAAACACCAAAAGGAGCAATTTCAGGGATTTGGGGCGGGTCCCAACTTCTCTATCCATTCGGGAACTCTACAAAACTGAATTTTGCATAGAAAATGCTCCATCTTGACGAAGGTGGCTCTAAAGAAACCCGGTCCAGTGGGAGCTGTCCCTGCCTGTGGCAGGGGGTTGGACAGGGATGATCCTTGAGGTCTCTCCCAACCCAAACCAGTTCAAAATTCCACGAAAATGTGGAAATTCGTTAGATTTCCTTTCTCAAAGCCCATTTGATGACAAACCATGGGAAACAGCTGTCACCAGGCAGGTACAGGCACCAAGGCACTGCATTTCCACACTCTGTCCATCCCGAGGCTGCAGAGACATGAACCACTGGATCCGACATGGAAATGAACCTGCCTCCGTGAGCAACTCCCCACTCGATTCCAGCTATTATTCTCCTCGGAGTCAATAGCTTCCACTCTCCCGTCCATAAATCTTGATATTCACCTCCCCAGAAATCAATAGCTGCCTATTATTGGTCTGTAATTGTTACAAAAATTTAATCAAGGGTCAATAAAGAAAAGGAACAAGTCTATTGCAGCAGCAGAACTTCCAGCACCAAGTATTTCACTGCCCAATTATCCCCAGCTCCTGACTTTTGCTAATATTATTTATTATTCAGGCAACTACGACGCCCAGAAGACTCAATCTCAGCTCCGAACGATGTTCCCGCACGAGAAACAAAACTCCCACTGTTGCCCAAGCCACTTGCAAGGCAAAGCACCAACGATATCGCAGAGAAAAGGGTACAAACTGCTGGGGAAATGATCACGGCAATAAATCTGTGCCCGAAACTAAGCGCCAAGTGAGCGCTGAGGAATTAAAAGACAAATGAGAGCCTCGTTCCCAGAGGAAACGCGAGTCGGCGGTAAGCGGTGGAAGCTGGGGATATTTTTTTCTAGGTGTATTTTGGAAATGCAAATTGGATTTCTGTGCAAAATTGCTACTTCTGTGGAGATTATTGGATCAAATTCACCTTAAAGTAAAAAAAGAAAAAAATATATATATTAGGAGAGAAAGGGATTAAAAAATCCTTTGTAATTTCCACCTAAATCAGTTCCAAGGGATTGTTTGCTGTCCAGGCTTCATTTGTCTACGTCTTGCAGTCAAAAAAAGGTAAGGAAAATAGCAGGGACCTTAAAACAAGTTCAAATGTCCTTCAAAATAAGAATAATTGTAATTTGTGACCTGTGCCTGTCCCACTGATAATTTCTGAGGGGTTTGAAGGGGTGAGAAACTTTCCCAGAGCTGCCATGTCCCACATTGCCACTTGAAAAAAAATCAATTTTCTGGTTTTCCTATAGGTTTGGAGACGCTCTAACCTGGAGATCTCTTCTGCCTCATTCTCCACTTGCCTTTTGGGCTCTAAAAATCAAATTTTAAAGCTTCCCGTAAATCCAGCATGTTTATTCCATGCAAAACACAGGGAAGAGTGTCACAGACCTTCTGCTCACACATTGAAAAGCATTTGGTTGCATTTATGAGAAACTCTGGGGACTTTCCTAAGGCAGTCAAAGGTCACTTTTGCTTCTCCTCCTCCCCAAAACTCCTCTTCCACTGATGTCTGCTCACCCTCCACCCTCCAAAAAGCATGGAACCCAAACAATTCCAAACCACAAATTCCCGTATGCATTTTCCCTCCGAACAAAGCAGAGGCTGCACTTGTGCTCTCAGGTTTTATGCCCAAGCTAGGATCTAAATAAAGCCATCACATAAAAACCCCGAGAAAACATAACCATAAAAAAAACCCACCAGAACACCACCTTAAACAGATAAAATGTAATTATCCAGCAACAAACGGTGCCAGCACTCCAAAGAGGCAGGGGGAGCCCAGGCATCTCCAAACCCACTGAAATTTCCAACTGCAAAACAATTTTCCCCCCTGTGGCGCAACACAAGTAATAAATATGGAAATCTGTGAAGGGAGGGAAAACGAGGACTCTGCCGTGTCTCACCAACAAAGCACAACGTGGGTTTGTATGGAAATGAGGAGCTTTGTTCCTTCGCTGGCCTCTGATGGGCTCTGTGTTTGGGATGCTGCTGGTCCATCACTGGCCTGGAGGAGGGAGGCAGCAGGTGGAGGGGTATTTGGAAGGTAGGAGATGCAGCAAAGCGTCCTCACCTCCACAAACCCAGCCCGTCCCAAATCTTGGTTTGGAGCTTCATCCCACTCTCCCAATCAACTGTTCCCAGCCGTGTTTTCCACCAGTGACTTCCACAACCCAACTAAGCCCTGCTCAAAATGATATTTCCTTGGATCACTCATGTATTTCTCACTTTGCCATTTCCCCAAGAACTCTGTCATATCCTCCTGCCAGGCTGCAGATGGTCAAACCCCCCCAAAAAAGCTTTTTTAGAGCTGTTCCTCACCGTACATATCCAATCACAAAGCCTCACTCCCTCCAAAATCAGGATTAAACCCTTAATTTGCTGCAAGTTGGTAAAAATTTGGCTTTATTTCAAATCAGACCCGAAGCTGAAGTTTTCTCCAAATGTTTTGCTGCTGGGCAAGTGGAGCATTTCATTTGCACACAACAATTTCTGCTTGCTTCACTTTCCCCTGTTTCCCATTTCTACATTGCGAGATGCAATCAGAGGAGTGGAAATAAAGCAATTAAAGGAATCGCATGGGATTCCCAGACGGCCACTGATACCAATCAGCTTCAAGAGGGTCTTGGCACCCAACCTGCAAAATATTTGATTTTCTGGAGTGGGTTTGGGTTTTTTTTCCTTTGATGAGTGCAGTTGGAGCTCGGATCCACATTTGCATATAAAGAATGACAAGGATGCTCTAGAGAAGACCCCAAGAGGCAGCCGAGCTCCAGCTCTTCGTGGTGTTGTTCCTGTTGGTGCAACCTGGATTTATTCCCCAGAGCCTGAGGATCAGGTTTAGTTCTTCCTCAGCCTCTTGCTCTTTCCTTGTTCATCCCTACCTTTATCTCCTCCTCCCAGAGCAGCCGTTTACATCTCCGTGTAAGCAGCCGCCCCGGTAATCACAAAGCAGCTTATTTTTAATTGTGCTGAAACTAAATTGTTATTTAAACTTCAGATCTTGCTTTTCTCCCCCAAGACCCCTTTAATTCCTCCCAGATGTTAATTATACTGAATCACAAAGCTGCAAAAATCTCAGGCTGGCTGAAGAAAGAGCCCCTCTGGCCAGATCCTGACGGGAAATCAATGCCACCACCAGAGCTGCATCATCTCCATCCATGCCAGGCTTTGGGAATGGGAACTGTGTCCCTGTCTCCAGCACCACGAGGACAACACCTCCCCAAGGACCAAGGTGATTTTAGAGGTCCAATTCCCATTTTTCCATGCAATTCCCAGTCTAAGCTCCTTTAATTTAATGAAGCCTTGTGGTTTGCCAAATCGCCGGAATTTGGAGCAAAGCCTCCAGCCCATCAAGGCCGTTGGATCCTGTACACCTTTGCCCTTATGCTTGATCCCCAATTTCTTTTTCCTTGTAGATGACGAGGAGGCAGGAGATGATCTGGAGGCAGCAAGGATTTTATCTGGGAGGATTTTGGAATAATTTTCATATTTATCTGGAACCAAACAGTTTAAATGGAATTTCAGGGTCCTTCCACCAGCACGTATTGGTCCAGCAGAAGGTGTCCCTGTCCATGGCATGGAGTTGGAATGAGATGATTTTTAAGGTCCCTTCCAACCCAAACCATTCCAGGACTCCATGATGCCACGATATTAGTGGTTCACACTCTTCTATCACACCTGGACGTGGGAAGCAGGACTTGCACCTCACTTCGTCACTTCAGATGTGGTTTAGTGCTTCTGCTGCTGTGTTATTTTGTTGTTGGGATTGTTTTTTGCTTTAAATACCCGTCACGTGAAGTCGTGGCATTTCAGTGCCTGACTTGATAACCCTTAGGATATGAAAGGGAATGTGGAAAGTGCAGAGAAAAATCTGTTCCTCCTTCTCCTCCCCACCACAGCTCAGCAGCAGACATAACCCGTAACAAATTGATTTGTTAGAATGAGACAGACAGCACATGGTATTAAGAAATTATGAATTATTAGGGAGCTTTAAAAGCCAAAAATCTGATACCTATAAACCACTGCTCTGAGCAGATGCCAAACCCTTTGGAACTCGCACAGCACACGGCCCACAACGCAGGTCCTGCAATCCTGCATCCGGGCTAAAAATACCAGAGAACAGGGCCAAGCTCCATTTTTAAGCCCTTTTCCATGCCAAACCCTCAACGGGGATGCTCCAACTCTGATTTCCCTCCTGCTCATGGCAGCTCTTCACAAATCAAAAGCATTCCCAATTTATTCCTCTCCTTTCCAAGCTCCGCACTCCTCTCATCTGCTCAGCGTCGCAGAAAGCTCGTTAAACAATTCATTGCAAGCGCCCGGAATTTAATGAGCGATGGGAGGGCTGGGAAGGCTGGTGCCAGCAGGCACACAGGGCTCTGCATTCCCAGGGGCTCTGCACCCCCAGGATGCTTGGGATGGCCCCAAACCCCACGTTTGGAAGCGGCTCCGGGTGCTGCAGAGCGGCTCGAGTCCCCGAGCAGGTAAGATCAGTGATTCCTCTCCCTCCCGCTGGTGGGGAGCAGGTGCTTGGAGAAAATAAGACTAAAAAGAAGGCTGAGGAATGCCTGAGAGCAGGGTGAGGCCCAGGGGAGCTGGGGCACGGCTGAGAGAGAGCAGCCTGACCTCCACCGAGAGCCCGAGCAAAGTGCAAACAAACGGCTGGCACAGAGCTGCGCGCTCCCAGGCTGCTCCCGCCTCCCTCTGCTCTCTGCCAGCCCCAGTCCCAAACCTCCTCATCCCTGGGGGAATCACCATCCCCAGAGGTGTCCCAGGAGCTCCTGGCCGTGGCACTCGGAGCTCTGGGGTAGCTGACAAGGTGGGGCTCACAGGTTGGACGTGATCTGGGAAGTCTTTTCCAACCTTAGAAATTCCGGGGTTCAGCAGCTCTTTAGCACGGGGGGGTCTCCTGGGGAAGGTTGTTCTGCTCCTACCCCACCATGGGCACACAGCCCCTCCTGGTACCCAGCCAGGCGTCCAGCACGGCCTCTCCAGCCTTCCCGGGAGATCTGAACCCACTCAGTTCACACAACATTAACCCCAGCGCCGCAGTCCCCGGGCGAACCACGGCTTTAGCCTAATATGTATTTAAAAATTGGACGTATGTATCTATTTCCAAACATCCGCCGTGCAGACACACGGCTAATCCACTTCCAGACATTTTACCAATTATGCCGGGGTCTTCTGCACAGCCCATTACCCTGTAGATGTTACTAAGTGCTGCATAAACAATCCTCTGCTGCGTGGCTGACACTTAAGCGGACAAGTGGAAGCCAATTGCAGCAGGACAGCAAATGGAGCCGGAACAGGCGCAGCAGCAGCTCCCTCGCTGTGAAAGCCATAATCATCAGCACATCTGGGCTGCCTTCCCACACAGGAATCAGCTGGAAGAGCCACCTCCGCAGAAAACCTCCCCCCTTCCTGCTGGTGATGTGCTGCCTGGTGGGGTCAGGAGGAATTTGGGGTTTGCAGGAGGTTGGGGAGTCTGTGGAGCCCCCCCGTGTGATGCCACGGATCCAGTGTGAGAGAGGACTCCAAGCAAACCTCAACTCCCTCGGCTGTCCATGCGGGAAGCACCTTCCACACATCCCTACACACACGTGTGCCTGGGCTGGAGAGGATCAGAGCTACAGCCAGGTCAGGAGGCAAGAGGAGAGCCCGGCAAAGGAATGGCATCCATTCTGCCCCTTCCCCACCAAACCCAGGGGCCTGCTCCTCACAGCAGCTCCAGGACGCTGCAGGAGGGCGGTGGGACCATGTCCCCCTCTCCCCATCCACCTGTGGGTTTGCCCCAGTGGGGTGGGTGAGGGATGTGGCACCGAGCCTGTCACCCCCATGGCCCCCACAGCCCAGCAGGGCCAGCACGCCCAGTCCCTGACAGCCGGGCTGGGAACCCCAACCCTCACCGGCTGCTCAGCACAGGGAACCCCTGTCGCCTTGTTTTCTGTAAGCCTTCTGTTTTTAACCTTGGAGTCAGATTCTTTCTCACAGTTTTATGTAAATAGTAGCCGATGTTTACTTAACAGTATCTTCTGTTTTTCATTCCTTTTGTGATATGACCACTTTGATGAGCATCTTTCTTCTCCAGTGAGATGGAGAAGGAAGTGACACGCTCTCCAATCCCTTGTGGAATTGGAATGTGTATAAAAATAATATAATGTCAATAAATCGACATCATATCCTCTTTTCTGCTGAACCTGGCAAGTGTTAGAGCGTCTTTATTGTGTCATCCGCGGACACAAACCCCCACAGCCCCACTCTCTGCCTCCTCTCCAGGAAGCAATTCCCCCTTTAAACTGGAACCAGCCCATCCTAACTCTCTGGAAGCTGGGCAGCGCCCTGATCTTCCCGGGGAGCTCACAGAGCACCTGTCCATCCCCACGCTGCCAGCTCTAAATGTCACCACGTGCTTTTCCCCCTCCTTTCCCTCCTCCCTATTGTTTTTAAAAGCAGCCAGACTGTTAATTAAAAAGGCAGAAATCAATTGCCCTCATCTCCCCATCAGAAGCTCCTCTGCATGCCGGGATTAAAGCCAGCTTCTACTTTAAGTCAATTAGAGATAAGGGGAAGCTGACATTTCTACAACCCGCCTTATCAAACTGCTTGAAAACTGCTCAGATTAAAATGTAAAAAGATTATTTCCTCAGCTCTCTCTGCCTCTCTTGCCTTTCTTTTTTAATAATTATTCATAAGAAACCTGACAAACGGGTGCTGATAGTCCGAGATAGCCCTGCTCCTCCACAGGGCTCTTCTCAGGATCATCCAGGAGCGTCCTGTGGGACACTGAGATCCCCCAGCACCCCCAAAACAGGGGCAAGGAGGCACAGAGCCCTCACGACTGCAGAACTCAACCCCTGTGGGCCACATCCTGACTTCCCACCCAAGAGTCATGGGGAAAGGGTCAAAGCCCTGGTCTGGACCCGATCCTAATGAGGCTCTGCTGTCCCTAATTAGCTGGAGGCAGGAGGAAGCTGGGATGCGAGCGGGATGCAGGGCAGGGACCACACCTGAACCCAGGACAGGGCTGGAATGATAAATAGAGCTGGGGACAGGGGCAGGGACACTGCTGGCGAGGCACAGGCTCTGTCAGCACCCACAGGGTGAGAATGCAGCTCCTGCACCGGGATCTCCCTCCCTGCATCACTCAGCTCCCAGCCCCCGAGGCTGTCCTGGGACTGGCAGAAAATGGGGCTGGAGATGGAAAATAGCTCAGCATCGACTCAGCTCTGCTGGCGGGGGTGACCTGATGAGCTGAAATGGTGGCATCTCCCCTGTCTGTCCATCCATCAGCTCCTCTGAGGAGAGCACAGCAGTCGGGATCCTCCTCAAAATGCAGGTTTAAGGCAAAAAAAAAAAAAAAAA
>VYXC01008144.1:76506-110886 GCA_013397175.1 Platysteira castanea
AAAAAAAAAAGAGATAGAGAAAATATAAAAGTTTCATATCACAAATGCATGAGGATTTTTTCGGAAATACTCCAAATGTTCGAAGCAAACTGCAACAGCCACTGAGGGATTTCACTGATGTTTTTCGCACTGAAGAAAAGAAAAAAAATCTCATTCCAGCCCCAGCTGCAGGAAGCAGAAAGCTCTTTATTCCTCCAGGCAGCAGTGTCACCCCCAAAGCCAGCAAGCGGAAAATCTTCACGTCACAAACAACAACAGAGACGTTCCCTGGGCTGATCCTCGTCCCCAGAACCCCCTGTCCCCCGGTGTGGGGAATCTGTGCCAGGGCTGGGGCTGCCCCCGCAGCAATGGGGAACTGCAGCAGCAGCACCTCGGGAAGGCCAGGGGCTGGATTTTGGGCCCAGATCAGCAATGTCCCCAGCAAAGGGACTGGGAGATGAGACCACAAAAAGGAGAGTGGGGGAAAGGGGGGAAAAAACAGTAGAAATAAAATCAAAGGGAAAAGGGAAAAAGAAAATGGAAAAGAAAATAGGAAAAAGGGAAAAGAAAATAGGGAAAGGGGAAAAGAAAAAAGGAAAAGAGAAATGAGAGAAAAGAGGAAAGAAAAAAGGAAAAAATAAAAGAAAAGAAAAAGGGGAAGAGAAAAAAGAAAGAGGAAAAGAGAAAAAAGAAAAGGATGAAAAGGGGAAAAACGAGAAGGAAGAAAAAGATAACAGGAGAAAAAAAAAGAAAAAAATTAAAAGGGGGGAAAAGGAAAAAGAAAAAAAGGAAAAGAAGAGGAGAAAAAAAAAACGTGAATGGGAAGGAAGTGGGGGCAGAGGACAGGGACCAGGAGCTGTCTCTGGTGCATCCTCTGCTTCTACCAATGTCAGCAAAACCGCACAAAAAGCAAAAAAACCCCAAACCCAAGGAGACACAAAGCATTGTCTCATCCCTGGGGAAATGCCATGAAGTGTCCCTGATCCACACGGGACGCACACATCCCACTGCTCCTTCTGCACATTCCTGTATCCCGGCCTCAGTTTCCCCATCGGCAGAGGAGGTGGAATCCTTCCCACTGGCACAAGGATTTCATTAACTTAAACCCTTCAAGATTTATAAAGCACTTGTGAAAGCTCCCGCGTAGGAAATATCCCAGTGTCACTGCAAACGTCAACTGTAACATATTAAATCTCTCTCTCTTAAAAAAATAATAATATGAGATTATGTCCCAGGAGGAAGTTTTTCCCTCTAGACTTCTCTATTCTTATAAAAACGATCTGGCATCACTTAACGGCTCATAAATTCCATCTCCCATTAAGCAGATATTAAACACGTATTTATAAAGGTTTAAACAGATCAGTTCGTTTAATTTTCAGTTTGCCTTCAGGCAAAAAATGGTGAGCTTGAATCCTGAGAATTCCTGCTGGGGCTGACGGAGGAGAGGAGGATCCCTGAGACCAGGGGCAGAGGGGAACCTCTCCCCAGGACATGCAAGGACCAGGATCAGCAGCACCTTGTGGCCCTCTGGGACAGCACCGATGGACGAATCCATCGTGGAAAACACAGGATCCTGCACTTCAGCAGGTCAGATGTTGTCCTGTTTTAGTGGCAACCTTGGAGTCAGAAATTTTCACACACTTTCATGTAAATAATGGACAGTGTTTACTTAACTGTCCTTTCTGTTTTTCATTCCTTTGTGATGAGGGAAAAGTTTGACGAGCATCTCTTTTCACCAGTGAGATTGGAGAGGAAGTGACACCATCCTTCCAATCCCCTGTCGAATTGAGAAATGTATAAATACAGGAGGACAAATAAAGCTCATCCCTTTTCATGCTCACCTCAGCTCAGTGTGTCAGAGTGGTTCTTTCTCTTGTCCTATAGCAACAGTCAGAGACTTAGAAGTTAAGTATAGGGCATATTCTCTCATCCACTTTAAAAAGGGAGAAAAACCCAATTTAATTCCCCAGGCAGAAGCGTGGACCAGAGCTCTGACCCATCACAGCCCATCCACCCACCTGACTGACATCAGTGCTACTGGTGTTATTATATTATTCTTCATTATTTAATTACTTTGTTTTCATCCAGGTCTCTGGTCAGTCTGCTCTAACAGCCTATTCCAGCACTGAGTGATGCATCAATATCAAATCCTGGAGTGGGATATTGGGAATATCAATATTCATACTGGGACAGGTGGTGACACTGAGAAGGTGCTGACCTGCAGCCACAGGTTGTGGGGGGGAGCTCAGACCCTCTCGTTCCAACCAAAATTTATCATTTTTCCTTGAAAACAAAGGTTGGGACCACCCCCCCGGGCTGTATCCATCTCCAAAAAAAGCAAGGACAGAGCAAGCAGTCATCCCTACAAAATCCCAGAATGGGATTAAATGGGAAATCTCTCTAAAGGGCATCTACACAAAATACATAGAAACAGTCACTGACATTCCACATGGTCAAATTAATCCTGGTCTCTCCCAAGATTTAGAAAGATCATTCCAATGCCTTTACCTAAAGCAGCCTAAAAATGGGGGGGGTCAGCCCTGCTCCCTGGGTCAGGCATTGCTTTTTGGGTCCATCAGTCCGAATTTTAGACAACAAATGCAGACACAAACTCAGCAGCTCATGTGGAAAAGTTTTCCCTGTTTGTTTTAGGCACACAAAGGCTGGATTCGCTGAGAAAACCGAGGGCTTAAAGCTCAGTAAATAGCAGAGAAGGACACTGTGACCCAGGAAAAAGAGCCAGGAGGTCTCCCCGGTGGGCAGCGAGTCCAGTCAGAGCAGAGAGAACAACCTCAGATCTTCTCATCTCACCCAGAGCCGCCCCCAGCCAGCTCCCGAGCGGGATCCCTGAGCACGGGCAGCAGGAAGCTTTCACACGGCTCAGGTCTGCTGGGGAGCAATTAGAGAGAAAGGACGTGGAGGAGAAATGGAATCAGTTCCGTGGGCATCTTCCCCACAGCAGGCACGGGGGAGGCGGGCCCAGACTCGTTCCTGCCGCACGTTGAAGGGGGATCGGCGGGGTGGGAGCGGGAAGCAAAGAATTAAATGGCAATTCTTTAATTCTTCACCTGGGACAGGCGGTGACATTGAGAAGGCAAACCTCTGCCACAGGGCCTGGCAGAGCCTCAGATCCCGTACTCCAAAAAAAACACATTACCTCTTCCTTGAAAGCAAAGGAAGTATTTGCATCCATTCCGGATCCATCACAAAAAAAGCAAGGACAGACCAAGCAGGGGCCTTGTGAAACCCAGAGATGTAGCTGAGGCGTGATGAGCAAACCTCAAGCCAGTTTTCCATCCCTAATCCTCTTGCTGCTTCCAAGACATTCACAAAAGACTTTTTAAAAGAGCAAACACAACTGTATTATTATCATATAAAGCAATCTATGGACATAATATTCCTCAAATGCTCTGTGCCTTCCGCTGGAAATTTCTAGGTGTGATGAAGATTGAGTGTCCCTGTCTTGATGAGTGGGATACAGCAGGAGCAAAAGCAGACAGCTTTATTCCCTGGGGGGAAAAGAAGCACCAAAAAATGTAAATTCTCTTTTATGTGAGAAAGACTTTGAAATCTGGGGCAAAACCTGGGGCAAAAATCTGAAACTGTGAATTTCCTTCACATCAGAGAATATTCCCAGGAACAATCTTTTGAGATCACTGAATGCTTTCATTTTGATTCTGTTGTTTTTTATTATATAAAAAGACAAAAAGACAACATTGGAAGAGTCTTCCAGTGCCTAAAGGGGCTCCAAGAGAGCTGGAGAGGGACTGGAGGGACAGGACACAGGGAATGGCTTCCCACTGCCAGAGGGCAGGGCTGGATGGGATCTTGGGCAGGAATTGTTCCCTGGGAGGGTGGAGAGGCCCTGGCACAGGGTGCCCAGAGCAGCTGTGGCTGCCCCTGGATCCCTGGCAGTGCCCAAGACCAGGTTGGACAAGGCTTGGAGCACCCTGGGACAGTGAGAGATGTCCCTGCCCATGGCCAGGGGTGAAATGAGATGAGCTTTAAGGTTCCTTTCAACCCAAACCACCCCATGTTCTATCATATTCCAGCCTATGGAAATTATATCCACTGGTGACACTGTGCAAAAGCTCCAGTGGAAAAGATCTCAGCAGATATTCTGATTTCACTCTAACTGGTGGTGGAAAACCCTTTCACCACAAACCCAATGCCTTGTGCTTCCTGGTCCTCAAAGAGGGGAAACAGAGGAGCCTCTCCACGAAATTCAACAGGCAGCTCCATGCAGAGGTAGGAAATGAGGCCCCTCTTTCCACAAGGCCTGATTAACCTGTGACACCGGCGATCATTAAATAGCAGAGCTTCAAAGGGAACCAAAAGGCTGAAGGACTTACATGAGCAATGAGAACCCGCACAGCTCCACGGCAGAACAGAACAAGCCCTTGTGCTTTCAGAGAAAGAAACTTCTCCAGTTGGGACGTGCTGGCAGTGCTGGGCTAATGGTCGGACTCAGTGATCTTAGAGGCCTTTTCCAACCTCACTGAGTCTGTGATTCTCTGATTGTAACTCTGCAGCCACATTCTGAGAAGCTTCTTGGACCTTCCCCAGACTCCCATTTTTCAGAAAGAGGACAGGGGATGAGCTGGCCCACTGATCCTACCAGTCCCACACTAGTCCAGAAGCTGGGAGTACTGAAAAATAAATGACAAAACCCTCGTGTTCCCATGACAGGGTCGCTGGAAGCGTGGCACTGACTTGTCCCTTTTAATGAGTGTTAATGCTCCCCTTTCATTTCTGCGGCCATGGGATGCCAACACATTTATCTGTTTTATGCGTCTCTGTTCAATTTCCAGAGACATTTCTTTGGACATCGAACATTGTAATTTGCACTGGCTCCCCATTGCGAACAGCTGAAGTTGGAAAAATCACCGAGCGAGTGATCAAACACATTACAAAAATAGTCAGGCAAATGCACCACTCTTCTTCTCAAGAGCCATTTATAGGGGCCAATCCTAAAGCCATTGAAGTCAATGGAAAGGCTCCTGCGGAATTCAATGGGGTTTTGATCGAGTCCTTATTGTGCTATCCATAAGAAATAGGTCAGATATTTATATATAGTCTTGAAATGTTGTGTGCCACCACGCTGGCAGCTCGCCTTTTGAGGCACAGCGTCGCTTCTTGCCGTACCTGCTGCAAACCCGAGGACTTTGCACGTCCAGCTTCCAAACCCTTCCCACCCGGGCACTGCTGCCGTGTTGGCTTCCACCCTCAGCTGTCCCTTGTCCTGCACGAAACCCACACCAGCACATTCCTCTTCTGACCTGGGAATGGTTTCAGCCTGTGCTCCCTTTGCGCATGGGTAACGCAAACCCGAGGTGGGAAATTGCTCCTGGAATCCACATGTAGGGAATAGCAGAGGGTGTGGAGCTGAGCAAGAGCTTGTGCCCTTTGACAAGACCCCATTATTAAACCAGCCCACCTAAACAGGGGCAAATACTCATGAGCACAAACTGTTTCAGCTGGAAAAGGGCTAATCTTAAATATGTTCCAGATCAAGTTGAAGCAAATTGGAGCCCTTCATGCTCACACCTTTCCCAGCTTAAATATATTGGGTTAAATTCATATAAAACCGTACAAGGAGACGAGTCTTGTGCTGTTGGCACAACCTTCATCACACACACCTTGAGAGCACAACTGCAAATTAACCACCTCATTCTGCATTCTGGGTGTGCTGTTTTGTGATGACTTGGGCAGGGGCTTGAAGCAGGTTCAGGGAATCTTATTTCAACTGAACACAAAGGCTTCCAGTGAATTAATTGTTATTTGTTACCAAAGTGACTTCCCTCAGTCCCAGTTTTAGTTTAGACGAGGCTTTAGAATCAATATTTTCTGGGGAAACAAACCTCACCTTTCTTCATCGGACGCACCCACCGCTTTTTGAGCGCTGTGAGATGAATAAAAGCAAACCTCAGCCCTTCAAACCATTATTCATGAGCTTAAATTTATACAAGTGAATCATCCCGCTGAACGTGGTAGTACCTCTCATGTACTCCAAGTGAAATACACGGCTGTTTACCAATTAGTCGGACTGCAGTAGGTTTAGTCGCTGTAGTTCCACGTTAATTATTTATAACACTTTGCAGTACCACCAGTAAATGTACAGTAGCATCTTCTTTAAAAATAATGAGACCTTAGTCCGGTGCAAAGTCCCTGCAGCAGCTGTTATTAAAACTTCAGTGAAGCGAGAGAAGAAATGGATGTTTTTGCATCTGCAGCGAGAGCAGCAAACTTCTGCTGGATTTAGCCTGTGCGTGGTTTGGTCCTTTCAGGAAAAATCAATGGGGAAAAACAGCAACATCGAGGTTTTCACTGGCCCTTTTATTACCAAAAAAAAAANTGTGTCACTTTAATGACTTGTCGTTCTAAGCAGCCAAGGACCAGGAAATGGGCGAGCAGCCCTGAGGTGCCCTAATGGAGCTTAAGGTAGGTGTTCTTGTAGGATCAATTTGACTGCGGATAAGCCTGACTCTCTGGCATGGATTTGATGAATGCTGGGCATGGCTTAAAGATGAGATAATCTGCTCAATTTATTCTTATTATTTATTTGCTCTCCTTGTGACAAAATGAATTATGATTCTGCACGGAGCCAGAAGCGGGGATAAAGTCACCATTGGGGAAGAATATGTCACTGTAATGGGATCTTTGCTTTTTTCCTTCCCCGGAATGAAATCAGCACACTGAAAAAACGCTTCACACGTAACCTAAAGGAATCATTTCCAGACAGCAGAGGGGTAAACTGAGCCTTTTTGCTTCACTGTACAAACACAATTACTACAACAGCAGCTTAATACAATTGTTTATACAGATGCCTTGTGTTTCCAACAGCCAGAAAAATCCTTGTCTTTCTAGGAAGCAGTGCAGAGCTCAGCAATGCCATGGAGGTGTGCTTGGGGAGAAGAGGGGTGGATAATGGGGTTGAGATTTGGGGGATCTTGGTGATCTCCACTTGCCCCAGACCCTACTCCTGCATCCCAGCTTGGCCTCCCAAGATGTAACAGCTGAAACTCACAGAATCATGGAATAATTTAGGTTGGAAAAGCTCTCTAAGACCACTGAGTCCAACCATTAACCCAGCACTGCCAAGGTCATCACTAAACAATGTCCCCAGGTGCCACATCTACATGACTTCTCAATCCCTCCTGGAACACGGATTCCACCACTGCCCCGGGCAGCTGTGCCAGGGCTGGACAAGTCTTTCCATGAAGAAATTTTGCCAATATTCAACCTTAACTCCCCTGGCCCAGCCTGAGGCCGTTCCCTCTCCTCCCGTCCCTGTTCCCTGGCAGCAGAGCCCGACCCCCCCTGAGCCCCCTCCTGTCAGGGACTTGTGCAGAGCCACCAGGGCCCCCCTGAGCCTCCTTTTCTCCAGGCTGAGCCCCTTCCCCAGCTCCCTCAGCCCCTCCTGGGGCTCCAGCCCCTTCCCCAGCTTTGCTGCCCTACTTAGGCCACATCATGGGACAACCAGCCTGAACAAACACCTCCACCATCAGCAGATGGTACCTGCACCCCCTGGGCACGAAGCAGCCTGGTGTTAAACCAGCAGCCAGGGCAGACAGTTTGTGTGGGGGTAGAACCATCAAACACCCCCAGCTGGGAGGGATCCACAAGGATCATCCCGCCCAGCTCCTGGGCGGACTCACACTTCGCTGTCTCCCTGACACAATGAGATGCTTGGTTTGCCTCCACTCCCTACCCTCATCAGTGGGTGAACACTTCCCCGCCACACGACCGCCGGTGGATAAACCCAGCAGCAGCAACAGTCTGATGTTCTACATCCCACAGCCCATTAATTTACTATCAAAGGGGTGTTAACGAGGATAATGATCGAGCCCTCGGATGCCTGCTTGTTGGGCAGCCGGGGGCGCGCCAAGGAACGCGGCAGATAAGTGCTTAAATTTGCTCCCTGCACACAGCGCCGGGTATTAACCCTTCATCAAGGCTTTGTGTTTGTTTTCCCCTGCATAAAGGAAGGGCACGAGCCCTTTGAAAAGCTGAGCTGCAAGAAGAACGCGCAAGGTTAAAGCCCTGAAAAGTCCTGATCAAGGAGCCGACTGGATTACAGCCAAAGCTGCGGCAAATTTCCCTCTTTCTTCCCAGACAGGGATCTAAACACAAAAGAAATAGGTTTTTGGGGGGAATTCCGTCTAATTCCATCAAATCCTTTTTGTCATTTCCTCACCATCCTTTAAACATCTGACAAGGCCAATCGACCGCGCCAGGCACGGAGGGAATCGCAGCACCAGGGCTATAACTCTAAGTTCATTAAGCGTGAATTATTATTTGAGCCAGCCTCAATTTTCGCCAGCAGAATTAGACATTCCTAAAATAATGTCCCTGACACATGCAGAAAATGGGCTTTACGGCTCTCACCTTGAACTCCACCAGAACTCCCACCTCATCTGTTACCCTTCCACGGGCAGGAGACGGAGCGCGGCGCTGCGGCTTCACCTTTAATTATGCCAGGTATTTAAGGGCTAATGTTCATAGAAGAGGAGTATACGAGGCAATAAATGGCTTTTGTAGGTGATTAAATGCCCAAGCTGAACAGAGGCACTTGATAAGTGCAAAAGCCGTTTGCTCGATTATGTTCCCAGTGCTGGGAACTTTATTTCTGCTTCCCGATGAGGAAGGGGAATATTCAACAAGAGAAAGAAAAACACCAATGGACCGAGTTTGGCATATTAAATATCTATATTACACATACATAATTCATGTATTTTTTTTCTTCACTGTACGTTGAGATTTGCTCTGCCCAAGCGCAACAACTTCAGAAGTTTAAATGACAGGTGAAATGTCACAAATCACCCGGATCAAGGAGGATTTCACCTCAGATTCTCACTGCAAGGGGCATAAGTCACCCCTCCCTACAGCTCCTTTCCACGGAGTGAACCCGTGGAGCGAGGAGAATTTGAAGAGGGTTTGCAAGGTTTGGTGATGCTGTTGGTTGCCCCAAGGGCCAGCGGGCAGCGTGTGAGGTGCCAAAGGCTCAGGGAAGCCCTGGGACAATAGAGAGGACCTAAACCATAGGAGAATCAGGTCTGGACAAGATTTTGGCACCAAAAAATGTCCCAGTGGGTCTGGCTGAGCCTCTGCTGACTTCATACCATGGTTGTGGGGAGAAAAATGGCACCTTTAAGTCAAAAATTTGATTCTTATTAAGTACTTAAATTCAGTTTGAGTCTCTTTATATAGTGTCACATTGCAAAAGTCTTTATTTTAATGTTTATTTTCTTGGTAATGGTGAGGAGTTTCCAGAAACATCTTCGTATCAGCAATTCCTTGCAGTTGCAGCTGCAGCCCAGAAGCTGCAAAAGCAGCTCTAAATCCCACTCCGGCCATATGTCCAGCAGCACAAAAAATCTATAACTCTATTTTGCATCGGGTCACTTCCACCGGCGTGACTAAGGACATCAGCCCCATTTGCTAGGAGATATCCACTCTTTCCTGCCAGTGCCCAACCGAGAGCTTTTCCCTGCCATAAAATCACGCACAGAGCCCTCCTCAGCCTCGTAATTTCCTCACATCTCTGCTGAGCCCAGAAACCTGCCTGGTTTTTTTGCCAGCGGAGCATTTTGGGGCTGCCCCTCTGCCATCCCTGGGAGCGTGTGAGATCCCACCACTCCAGGAACTCGTGGGTACAGCATCGCCCACCCCAGAATTTGGAAGAGATCCTCCATAAACAGCAGAATTGGCCTGTTTTTTCCCTTCCCCTCAGCTAATACTGATCGTTATCTCTCCAGGAGGACCCTGCCATTGCCACACACAAGGCCACAATCTAATTTATCCCGTTCCTCCTCATAACTCCCAACGCTCCATTATTAGGGCAACTTTATATTTCTCTTGCAGTCAAAGGCCACAGCCCCGGTCACCCCCTGTTTCAGACCATTAAGAAATAAGTTAAACAACATTAGACCCCAGAGGAAATTTGAAGCCCACGACTGCTAAGCTTTCGCTGCAATGAAAATTGATCTATTTGTCTTATTTTCCATTTGCCGTCAAGCAGAGAGTTTGCAGCTCCTAACAAGGCTTGGCCATGCACGACTTCCATATCCATCATATCCTTGGTAGGGGGGACAAAGCTTCAGACTCTTCCAAGCTCAATTATTATTTAAAAAATCAATTAAAAAAATCTTTAGTATGAAGTTATTGAATGAAAAATCGTGCTAAGGTTCAACAAGAGCGTAGGAAGGTCAAGAGCAAATGGACTCAAGTTATACCAAAGGAAGTTTAGGTTGGATATTGAGGAAAATTTCTGCACTGAAAGGATTGGCACAGGCTGTCCAGGACAGTGGTGAATTTGCCATCTCTGGAGGAATTTAAAAGCCATGTAGCCATGGCACTTGGGGACATGGACAGTGGTGACCCTGGCAGTGCTGGGTTGGTTGGACTCAATCACCTTAGGGGGCTTTTCCAATCTAAACCATTCTATGATTTTGTTTTCCCCTCTCCTCCTTGTTTTTCTCCCTCCTATGAAATTCTTTCTATGAATAAAACCCAAAGATCATCACTGCAACCTCATTTTTCTTCTGAATGGGAAAGGAGCATCCTATTCTGGTAGGGACAGGAATAAAACTCCTCTGCGAGCCAAATATTCATCTTTCTTCTGCCTTGCCTGCACTCACTGCTGAGCTCTTTGTTGTCAGTGCTGGCTTCCTACCTGCAGAAATGGATGTTTCCACTGAAATCCCCTTGGTTTGGGATATGTTGCCAGCAGTGCCCAGAGCCAGATTGCCTCAGGAGGTGAAAAACCCCTTCCAGGACCCATCGTGGTTTGCAGTACTGCACTGGGAGATGCATTTTTTCCTCTCCAAACTCCATATCCTCGATCTCCTGACTGCTTGCCAAGCAAATGGATTTGGTCACAGCCAATTCCGGGAGCAAAACAGGGAAAAATCTCACCTCCTTCTCCTGCTTCTCACCTTAGTGTGCAGTACACCCTGCCAGGTTTGGGCAGGGCATGGGGATATCCTGGGGTTAAAGCACACGGAGAGAGTATGACCTACCAAAAAATAGCCACACACCACTGCAGGTTTGCAGCACAGAGCCACAATTCCGGATGATTTCCTACAAAGTCTAAAAACCCAAGGTGACAAGACCACAATTTGTCTGTCACTATAGGACACAAGAAAAGAGACGGACTTGCCAGGTTGAGCAGAAAGAGGAAAAGGGGAAAGTTTATTTACTGTTCTCATAGGTTTTTCAATTCCACAAGGGATTGGAGGACGTGTCACTTCCTCTTCAATCCCACTGGAGAAAAAAGATGCTCATCAGAAGTTGTCTCCCAGTACAGGAATGTAAACAAAAAAGGACAGCTAAGTAAACATTGTCTATTATTTACATAAACTCCGTGAGAATATCTGACTCCAAAAATGTAAATTATCAGAAGGTTAGCGGAAACAGGACAACATTTGTCCAAGGGACTTATCTCCCCTGGATTTTCTGGGAAGAAGGGAGCAGTGGGAGATGCAGCCTGGGAAGTGGCTTTGACAGATGTGACACTCAGTGCTCGGGTCTAGTTGAAAAGGATGTGACCCATCAAAAATCAAACTCCATGATATTGGACATCTTTCCCAATCGCAGTGGTTCCACGATTCTATGATTTGGAGAGTCCCTTGGTGCAGGAGAGGACATCCCACCCATTCTCACCAAAACCTGCAAGTTGTCACATTGATTTGGCCCCAGTTCCAGGACTTTGGGAGCACAGAGAGCTGGAGCCACCGCTCCAAGTGGAGAAAAGCCTGGGATTTTCAGAGTCTGGAAGAATTCGGAGCAGCCTGAGCTAAAACACCACCTGGTAAGTCCAAGGGTTGCTGTCACCAGCAGCTGTCTCATCACCTCTCCTCGCCCAGATGTGTTCGGGGAGGATGGAACAGCATGGGAAGCAAATCCTGGAGTGCAGCAGATGGTCCCAATTTTGCACTCACTCTCTGCTGTAACGGGTGGCAGCTCAGGAGCCCCTTTCCACGGCGTTCCCATGTCCTGGCTGCAGAGGTACCTGTGATGTCCCTACCAGGGACACCCCCTCCCCTCATCTCCTCCTGCAGCTGAGACTCTGGAAAAGCCACTTTGCTGCTATTTTATTTTCCCCAAACATATCAGTCTAAGAGAAGATATTTTCTCCCGTCACAGATTTTCCCTCAATAAAATGTGACATTTTCCTGCCTTCACCCATTTATTGCACAACATGAGCTCATTCTCGGTGCCGATTTACATGCAGAACTTTTCAAATTTGCTTTATTTTTTAATTGGGGAAGGAACTCTGCTGCTTTGGTTGCATCTTGACAATTTAAAACCCTGGAGCGAGCTGTTTACAGACTGCCAGATTTCTGTTTAGCGCTCTCCGCATCTCTCTTCAAACCTCAGCCTTCCTTTATAACCTCGGGAAAATCACAGGGGGATTATTCTAAGGGTTTTTATTAACTTGGACCACGCGTTTCCCCTTGGCTCAGCTGCCCGTAAAATGGGAATAAGGAGAGCTGCTCTGTTACCTGTGGGGCAGCTCTGTCTCTCGTAATCAACCTGTGCAGCGCTTGGCATGAGGATTCCTGACGTCAGGGGGGGACTTCTGGGCAGCTGTAGGAATGTGATGACAAATAAGATTTGCGGGAGAGGTAGATGAGATCTTGTTAGCTCTCAGGCAGAGGTGATAATAGATAAGATAAAACCTACATGCCCACACTGCTGTAAAACAAGAAGGGTCGGGCCACTCTCCTGTACCAATTTGCAGCGGAGTGCGACGAAACCCCGGAGAACGTCCCAGGGAAATAGGTGCTACTCCGAGCACAGTGTGGGGAGCTGCTTATTTACTGATGGCAAAAGGTGTGGAAGCAGCTGCAAGGAGCCATCAACCTGTGATTGCCCTGGAAAATAATCCCATCTCCCCGCCTTTCTGCGATCAAGGCTGGAGGAAAATCAATCCGGAGCTGAGATTGGATACAGTGATACAATATTTATGGCTTTGGCACTCGAGCCAGTTGAGGAGGGGATGAAGTGGAGCTGCTGGAGTGTCCCATGGGTGCCAGAGTGATGTTCAAATGGAGTGGGATCCGTTTGCATCCATGGATCCTGCCCTCTCCGCCAGCCCTGCGCTAGCCAAGGGACTTAGAGCAGGGCCATAAATACATCACCATCCTATAATTCCATCAACATCTCCATGTGCATGAACACAAGGCAAGGAATAGGGTCCCAAAGCCGTGATACTCCTGCTGTCCCAGGCAGTTTCCCTGACCAGGGCACGTGTTCCATGCACGGCCACCTTGCAGTGACCAGCGCCAATAAACCCCTGTCCTGCCACCCCATGGACTTGATGGTCCCACCGGCCTGGGCCCCAGCACCGGAGCGGGCTGGGAAAGGCAGCTGAGGGCTGGATGTGACCTTCACACTGGAGCCTTCCAGCCACAGCCACAGAACAGACACAGGCAGGGGGTAGCAACAGAGGGGAGGAACAAACAGATCCTGCTGGAACCTTCCCAGAGTTATTTGGGCTTAGCAAATCCTTTAAAACAACGTGAAGGCCACTGAGCACCCAGCTCCTTGCTTTGCCTGCTGAGAGCATCAAGGAGATGCTCATCCTGGCACACACATGCAGGCGGGCATGGAGGGAGCAAAGAATGCACAGAGGGAGCAAGGAGGGTAAGTCAAAAATTCCAGACACCAACCCTAAAAGCCTACAAGGAACAGCCAAACCACCCCTACCCCACCAGCCCAACCACCAGCCCAGCAGTACCGCCCAGTCAATGCTCCAAGAGCACGGAAAACAGCAATGGGGCATCCGGCCAACCCTTCTCAAACATCATCAGCAAGGGCACCACTCCCCTCCCAAGCCACCAGCCCCCTCCCTCTCCAGGATTTACAGGGCTGTCCCGGTGACACGCCGGCTCCGTAACTGCAGAATGGCAGTTGTAAAAAATCCCATTTGCCAGAGTATTAGAATCCTATTAGCGCTCCCGGCGGAGAAATAACGCTGGCCCTCCTGGCGGGATTAAAGGGACTAGGGCTCAGCCTCCACAGTTTTATGGCCCTCTCCCCCATTTGCTGATCAAACTGACAGATATAAAGCTGCAGGCGAGAAATGTCCTTGGCCCACAAGCCCCACGACGGGAAAATGCCTTTGAAGAAACATGAGCGCCAGTAAGGAGACCTCAGTGCTGCCAGGAAAGGGAAAGGGGCCGCTCCTTCTTCCTCACAGCAACCTCTCCACCAACCCTAATTCTGGGGTAGAAAATGCCCAGGGTAGGAAGGACAACAGGGCAGTGCCTCCCAGACAGGTCCCTGTGCAAGGCAGGGTCCTGCAGATAAGGCCCAGCGAACCCTGACTGGTTTCTTGGCTGTTTAAAGGACCTGTTCTCACCAAACGCCAGTGGTTGTGTAATTACTGGGAGGATCATTTGTAAATATCTACTGATTGTCTGGGAATGCTGCAGGGAAAAATGGCTATTCCATAAAATCCAGCCCCATCCCCAGAACTGCTCAAGGCCAGGCTGGATTGCACATGAAACAATCTGCTCCAGTGGAAGGTGGCCCTGCCCATGGCAGGAGGTGGAGCAAAATTATCTTTACGGCCTCTTCCAACCCAATCATTTTGATGGTCCTCCCTTACATCCCAAACCAGCTGCAGATGCATTTCACACACAACAGGCTCCTCCGACACATCTCCACGCAAAATATTCTCCTCTTCCGCAGTATGATTTTCCTTCTTTTTGTGGCTTTGGGCACAAGGATGCCCAGCCAGAGCAGGGCTGAAAATACCTCAGCAGAAGGAAGGGCTGGGTTTTATTCCCTCCAAAGACACACACAGCACAGAGGTGCTCCCAGGGCATGTGTGCTGCCTCTTGGGATCCTCAGGGAACTGCCTGCCCACTTGGAGCCCCAGGCAGAGGAGACAGCGTGGGGATGGACTGGGAAGCCCTGGCAGCATTCCCAGCTCTCCGGGTTCACCAGTGCAGCGTCCTGGGGAGAATAAATAAATAATTGCAGACTGCTTGTTCAGCACTGCTGTAAATAGTTCATGAGTTCCAGGAGATTTATTTCCCTCTTCTCGCCTTAACGAGCCCGCAGCCGCCGTGGAGGGATGGGAAAGTTCAGAGTCTAAAGCCACCAAGCAGGGCTCTCCAGGGCTAGCAGGGACCCCTGTTATGCACAGCACTGGCCAGTGGGATTTTTGGGAACAGCACACACAGACCCACCAGCATCGGCTCATCCAGCAGCTCGTGCTCGTGCCCAGTCCCAAGCCCAGGATTTATAGGTCCACATGCCAACGAGCAAATGCTTTTCCAGCCCTCGAGGATTTGTTATGAGGTCTTTGGCAGTGATCCCAAGTGCTGCCTGCCTTCCCCTCGAGACGGCTCTATCCACCAGCCATTAGGAAGACACTTCCCAAGAGATTTACAGCGTGGTCTCCTACCAACCCAGGAGACCCAGCCGGGCTCCCAGGGAAACTGTCTGTCCCCGAGGGATCTGCAATGCCAAGAGGACACGGGAAGCATTAAGAGCTAATGAAGAGCTCTAAGTGCGACAGCCACCCCAGGGACAAACACAGCTGAGGACTGCACAAGGAGGCAACTATTCATCCAAGCTTTCATTTTGAGGTCCCTGCTTTATTTCCAAAGCAAACTTGGCCAGACGGAGCTGTTCCAGGAGAATTTCTCCCATGTCACCTCTCCCTTGGAGCCACCTAACAAAAGGACCAGCAAAGCGTGTGAGCTCCAGTGGGCACCCACCCCTCCTGACAGCAGAGCCGGTGCTGTAAAGGCTTTATCAATCCCCGGAGCCATCCAGCCTCCCCTGCTAGGTCTCTTTATTATGTGCCTTGACATTTCCAAGGGTTATATTTCCGCCGGTGAGAACCATCAGTCCAGCAGCACACAGTAATATATGGAGTAATAGAGTCTCAGCACAGCAGGTTTAATCTCATATTGCTGAAGCCCCTGGTGTCCTAGCTGAAGTAAGTTTGTCATTAGGAATTCCTTTCTCCCGACCTTGTTTTGTTTGGGGTTATTATTTTACCCCTAAAGAGAAGAGAAACGCTCAAGATTGATTTATGACTTTCCCATTTCTCCCTGTGCAATGCAAACTGGCAAGCTCCAGGCAGGAGGAGAGGAGAGGGAGAGAGCCCAGCGCTTGCTCCCCCCGCCAGCCAGCACAGCCACTCCGAGCCACAGCCACCACCAGCTGGGTGACACCTCGGGGACCCTCGGGAGCTCTGAGCAGGGTCAGAGCCCCGTGCAGCGATGACTCCACAGCTTCATCCCAGCAGATTTACCAGCAGAGCTCAGAGCCACAGAAGATTAATGATCAGCCCTGGTGCATCCACTAATTCGATGAAAGGGGCAAGGCAGGGGAAGGGAATATAATCGAGATATTTTCTACAGTGCCAACTTGGATTTGGAGGGAGATGGCAGCAAATGGGGCAGCAGAGACTGAAAATTCAGAATTCCTCTGTGCCTTTTTAGGGCTGTCCAAGGGAGAGGGGTTGAGCCCTAAAAGCTGAAAGCATTTGGAGCAGATCTAAGATACACTGGAGGAAATAACGTGCCTGGACAGGAGAGAACCCCAGCACTCCCATGCCCAGTGATCACGTTCCTTCATTCTCTGGAGCCTCAAATTTATGTTCCCGTCCAAATGCAGCACTTGGGAGAAGATGCCAGTGTGGAACCAGTTCATTTTCTCTGGGTATCCCAAGCATCTGGGAAAGATGATGGGACAGAATCATGGAATAGCTGGAGTGGGAAGGGGCCTTCTAAATGTAATCTAGTCCTGCCTGTGCATCCCAGCACCTCCCCACGGTCAGCCATGCGAGTATTTCCACAGGAGCCCAGAACAAGGCTTGAACACGTGTCCCCAGATCCTTAATGTGCTGTGCCCTGACGGCCGTGAGGATTTCCAGGCTGTTACACAAAAACCAGGATTAAATCAAGCCCAGTAACGGGGCTGGCAGCCTTCTGGAGCCATCTCAGGCCAAGAGGACCCAGGGCACAGAGCAGCTTTGTGCTCTGCTACTGCGTGGCTCCAAGAAGGAGGGGATGGGGTGGAGGGAGCTGGGACATGGATGCGCATGGCAGAGCCAGACACCAGCCTGAGAGCCCCGCACAGAGAGGCTGCCCCACTGCATCCAGCTCCAGCTGGAAAGCACAAACACCATCAGAGACTCCAGTTCCTTCCAGAGCCCTTCCCAGCCTCCCAGGACAGATGAGTAACACTGAAAGGCTTTATCTCAGACCCCCAAAGCACAGGAGAATCGGGGGAAGTGCCAAACACGCCATTCCCAAGCAGAAGCAGCAGCTGAATGAAAGGGCTTGGGAAGCCTGTCCACACACGGGGCCTTGGGAACAGGTTTTGCTCTGTTGTAGGAGCTTTACTCCTTGCTGCATTTGATTGCTGCTTTCCCCTGGAGCACGGTCATCCCTGAGATCATAGCTTCATGGAGGAACGAGATAAAAAGGTGCCAGGAGTGATGCCAAAACCCCTTAATCCATCCAAGGCTAGCTGACATTTCCCAGCTGAAATCTCTGGCTCCATCAGAGCAGGAGATGCTCTGGCAGGTACCACAGAGCAAATCTGAGGACATGGACACAGCGAGAGGCTCCACTCTGATGTGCTGGCCATGCCAAGGAGCTCAGCTGGCCTCTGCAAGCTATAGATTTCCATTTGGGAAACTAATTGTGGAAGCTTAGGGGTGCTTTGGGGGTCATCCAGGTGCACCCAAGCAAGCAGGAGCCACACGGACTTGCAGAAGTCCTTTGGGGCAACAAATGCTGCTGGAAAAACCCAGTGGGAGTTTCGGGGCAAACCCACTGCAGCTCTGCACTGGCTTTTAGAGCCTCCAGGAACCAGCAGGTAGGAGCTGGAGGGGAATGAGGCTGAGCTGAGTGTGGCACCCCCCCGTTGCTGGGGTGTGCCCCCGCTGTGTGCTGTGATGGCAGCTCGTCCTGACTGTCCATGGCAGCGGAAGGACACCACTGCCTCATGAATATGCAGAGGCAGGGTCAGAATTAACATCTTTAATGAAATTAAACACAGGCGAGAGGGTTCTTTGCTTGACCATGGCTTGGGAAGCATGGGAAAAAGCCGTGCTGGAGAGAAGCGAGCCCTGGACGCTGCCTGGCAAAAATATCCTTCCCTCCTCCTGACATCTGCACTCCCAGCCCTCTCCCCACCAGGAGCCACAGAAAGATACCTGTGCCAAACCCATGGGTGTGGCAGCAAAGAGGCCACTGGGAGCATAAGGAGCAAATATTGGAGGCAAGTTGCATCTCCTAAACCATGAGGAACAGACCCAGCCATGCTGGAATGGATTTGGAATCCCAAAACAGCACGGCTGGGATCCCCAATGAGGCTGTGGACTCCTGTGTTGCCCCAGATACCCCAGACAGGGCAGCCTGTCCTTCTGGCAGGAGAAAGGGATCCTGTCTCCCCAGCCAACCAATCACTGCTGTATTGATTACGTTTCAATTAGCAAAATTCCCATGGGATGGCGGGCTGGGCACAGAGAGGCCGTGACAGGGCTGGTGGGACTATCGAGCCTGCCTTCCAGAGAGAAACACCTCCCCACCCAGAGGCACTCCTTGTGCCTCTTGCCCTAGCAAGAATCCCTGGGAAAAAAGGCCCAAAGACCCCCTGTGACATGAGGAGACCCCCATGCTATGAACCCCAGCCACGCTGCCAGGACCTTGTGCACATCCCTCTTTTCCCAGCTCCTTGCTTCCTTCCCGTTTTTATGCTAGTCAGGATGGCAATCAGTCCTTCCCATGGGCACTGGGGCCAAGGCTCAACTCACGGCCCCAGCTGAAGCAAGAAGGGGTTTTCCTGCTGCGGAAGGGATCCCTTCTTTCCTTACCATGTCTCCAGTGGCAAGGGCAGTGTGTATCCCACTGCCAGGAATATCCACTGTTTAATCTACACCAGCAGCCCTTTCAGAGGCTCCAGCTCCATCAGTAAGACTTTCTGCAGGGAAGTAATTTCAGGATCGGTGACTTCCCTCACACAGAGCATCCCGACCCAGCCCTCGGATGTTGCAGCATCATGGCAAAGCCTTTCCTACAAAGGCTTGGGGCTGGCGAGCCCAAACCCCAGCTCCCTGTGGGTTTAGGAGACCCTTATGGCACTGCAGGAGGCTGAAGTTTCTCCCTCTCTTTCGTCAGGTCAAATTTACTGCAACAGGAGAACATTTCAGGAGAGATTTGTCATTGTTTGTGGCAGTTTGGAAAGCTCCTAAATATGCTCCGTGCAATCGTGAATGTAAATTGAATAGAGGGAAAAGCAATTTGAGAGGTATTAAAATCCCTCTGCAGGTTCCTTTGAAGTGATCGATGTCTGAAACCACGATGTTATCTCCACGTAACCGTGTTGGGCAACGCAATCCAATCCCTGAAGTCATTCCCTTCTCGGGTAACTCATCAGCCCACGGTCCACACTCGCTGCCGACCTCGGCAGGCATCGCCGTGCCTGCAAAGCGCTCCCCTCCCGACCTCCTGGGGCACCTCCATCGCCGGGGAAGGGACGGGAGGGACCCGGCAGAGCCAAACATTGGGATGCACGTGCCTGGCCTGGCTGAGCTCCCTGCCAGCAGCATCGCAGCCCCCGCAAAAAGGGGCCAGGGTGGATTTGGCTCCTATTTTTGCATCGTGCATCAAAACCAGGGGGCATTGCTGGGTGAGAAGCTGGTAACCTCGAAGCAGTGCAGTTCTCAGCCCTGTGCCCCGCGGCCTCACAGCTCCTTGTTCCTCCACCCGACACGGACAATCCGCAGCCAGACGGGAGCAATCCACCATCCCCACTGCCTGCGGGAGTGATTTTTGGGAGGATTCTCATCACAACGGGTGTTTGGCAGATTTCAGTGTGCTGTGATCCAGGCCCCGAGGCAACACGTGGAACCTAGATTTGCACTCATCAACCTCCCGGACCATTCCCACAGCCTGTGCATCTCCACCGTGGAAAGGTGTGCGTGTCCACTGGATTAAGGATTATGGAGATTTAAGAGTTTTTCTGAGTTTTCACAAGATAGGAATTAGCAGAAAACCCAGACAGCTCCAGCAGCAGTTGTGCCAAACCACTGCTGGAACGACCACCTTGTGATGCTCCTTTTATGGGGATCCCTGGACCCCAATCCCTGGGAGCATGCAAAGCACGAGCACAAGAAGCTGCAGATGCCCCACCCCTGGAAGTGCTCTAGGCTGAGCTGGACAAGGCTTGGAGCAACCTGGACGCTTGGAGAAACGGGAAGGAGAAATCAGATGGAAAAAGATGAGCTCTAAGGTCCCTTCCAGCCCAAACCACTCCACGACTCTACGAGCTGCAAGGCTGCTTCCCACCAACCCACCTGCAAGGAGCAAAGGGGTAGTGTGGGCCGGGTGCTGTTTGATGCACCACGGGAAGCGTCCGCGACACGGAGCCAGCGAGGAGGATACAAGAACTGGGATAGAACAGACAATCCAGAACTGGGATAGAACAGACAATGATCCACCGAGCCGAGGCTTCCGCCTCCCCCCGGGACCGCTGCTCCCGCATCCGGGGGCACCCAGCTGCAGCAGGCAGATAGGCAAGGATTCCTCTGCAGGAAAAGTTCCTTCCTAATCATATTAGCTGGAGCTGGGCCCGTGCCCTGCAGCAGCAGCAGGTCAGTGTCTATTGCAAAGCTTTCACTTGTGAAAATAAATTTACTATTAGCGCTGTGGGCCTCTGGCGCATGTATAAGCAGGAGGCTTGGGGAGCGGGTTTGGACTCCTCGGGCAAGGGCAGAAAGCAAGGAAGGAGTGAGGCAGCAAAGAGGGAAGCGGGAGAAAGGGTTAAAGCTCCCTCCTTCCCTCCCAGCCCAGGCGGAGGAGCTGCTCTCAATCAGTGTGTGATTGCAATCAGCGGGAAGGTGCCGTTTGCATTAAACAGAGCAGACAGGGGAAAAAAAAGACAAGACAGGCTGTGCAATCTGAAAAATTTATGTAAAAATCACCAACAACAATAAAAACCAGCCTTTTTTTTTTTCCCCCTCCCTCTGCTTCTCCTTGTTATTATTTTCCCCAAGGGCAGAGAACCAGGATGGAGCAGGGAGCCAGCACTTCCCGGTGCTCCTGTGCCGTACCTAAACCCGCCCTACATCAAACCTTGCAATCAGTCTCCTTTACTACTAATTTTGCCTCATGTTTTTTAATTCAATTTGCCGCTTCCTTCAAACACCAGTCAAAGAACCATCCACATTTCCTCCAAATACCCTTGAAAATGCGGAACCAAGACAAATAAGCACAATGATACCCAAAGAAATGTCACTGAAGAGGCACTGCCCGGAGCACGCAGGGCCGCAGCAGGAGCCAGGGAGGAGAACTGGGGTAAAACACGGAAAACTTGGCCACAGAGGATTCTCACCAAGCTCAAACTGCAGTAGCAGCACCCAACCTGCTCGTTAGAACTTCAGGAAAAAAGGTAGCGGCAATCCTGAAGATGGCACTCCTGGGCTACCCTTCCCAAGCCAACCTCCCTTGCCGACCCTCCCCAGCCGGAGGGTGCCCGGAGTGAAGCGGGGCGATCCAGAGCTCCTCCAAACTCTCCAAGGGTGTCTGGGCCGGCTGGGAAATGCGTCCTTCCCTCCCACCCTTCCACAGCTACTCCTCGGTTTCAAAGGTAGCCCCTGACAAGGGATGTGAGGCCGAAGACCAAGGAAAAAAAGGAGGCTGAGAAACTTCAGGAGTAGCAGCGCGTTCTGTGAGAAGGCAGAAAAAAGGGAGATTTTTCTTTCATCGATTTGACATTTGCTGCTTTTCGGTTTCTCTCAGCAGCATCCCCTGACTGTGCACCACCAGACGGGGGCCACCCGCTCCGTTTATTCACCTGGATCCCCTGTGCCAACCTGGGACCAATTTACTGCACCCGAACTCAACGGGAATTGGATGAACTACGACAGTTTTGCTCGGCGTTTCTCTTTGAGGGCTGAGGCTCGTTTGAACAAGCAGCTCAAAGGGAAGGGAAAGGGCCTTTGAAGCCCCCCACGGTGTGGGACTGCATGAAAAAGGCCCCTGAGCTGCCACCGACTCGGGAACACCCTCACTCCCTTTGTGCCGGGGCTCACTGGCTCCTCCCTGGAGCATCGCTGAGCACTCAGGACTGAGCCCACACAAGTCCTGGCTGCTCCACAGGAGCCACTTCCAGCCCTGAGCAGGCGAGAGCTCGGTGAGGAGCAGACCAGCGGGGCTGCCGCCCTCCCACCAACAAACCTTCCCAAGCCATTGTCCAGCAGTGGCGTGGCTCAGGCAACCAGCAGTGAGACCTGGAAAGGGGGGAAGACTCGTGGGAGTGGCTGGAAGCAATTTGATCAACGATACGGAGTGAGAGCGAATCCTGAGAGGCATTCTGAGCATCACAAGCCTTGGGGATGAGGACCCAACCTCAGCTACATCTGAACCTCCTCCACGTTCTCAGTTGCCTCAGATCTGGCATTCCAGCTCGGCACAGGGACATATTCTGCATTTAAATGGACAAGAATCTTATCCCCAGGATGAAGGGGGAAGGCGGGAAGGCAGCGTTCCAGCCCAGGGGGGATGGCAGGAGGATGATCAGGCACATTTTCCCCCTTGTCCTCACATCACCTTGAGCACGGTGACTTCCAGAAGCATTAAACCCAGGACACCACTGGGAGCAGGGCGTTCCAGAGGGCTGCAGCGACAGGAGCAGGCAGGGCTGGTGCTAACCAGAGGCTTTATTAGGCTCATTTATTTATTTATTTCCCCGAGCAGTAGGTGTTAGCCTGAGGTGAGTGAAGAAGCGCCGGCACTGGGAGACAGGGTAATCTGTTATGGAGAAATCTTCTCCGTGCGAGCAGAGGGCTGGGCTGGCTGCTCCCGTGCTCTATGCATTATTTATGGCCCTGCCGAGCACCGCCAGCCCCTTTATCTGCCTTCCAAGGGGCTCGGGAAGAAAATGAATCTTTGACTCAGCAATTTTTATCCCAGCCAAATGAAAGAGAAATACACACACACACAAGTATATATATATATCTAAACTGAATCCACTCTGGGGAGGTGACAAGGAGCTAATCCAGCCCCCCGAGAGGCTGCAGGTATTGGTTCTGGGCGGCTCGGAGAGAAGAGATTTAGCTCATACATAAATTGTCTGCGGCTCTTCCCCTTCTGCTGACCTCCAGCGCCGTGTCTGTCCGTCCTTAGGCTGAGCACAAACCCAAAGCCCAGCCTTTGGGAGAGCTGAGGAAGTGCCTAACACACTCCAGGTGCTGCCATCAATTAAATAAATCTGCATGATGCATCACACAAATAAATAAATAAGAGGAGATGACTGAAGAGCTCCATTTTTTCCCAACTGCACATATACACACATGTACTTAAAGCCAATCTTTCAAACAATAAAACACTTGAATTTTTTTCTGCATGAAAAATTCATCCTGTCTCACAGCCATCTAAAAAAGCAAATAAGCAAACAAACACATAAATTCTTCTTGGTGGAAAACATCACCCAAATCATTCCTGATGATCTTCGCCACACAGACACAATTCCCAACCAGCCCTCGACGCCCTGGTTGGTCCCACTGTGGGAGCAAAGAGCAGGTCCTACATCTATGAAAATAAAACACTGATAATAAAATAGCGTTCATCATCAGGGCTTCTTGCAGAGAGAGGCAAGCAGAAGGAATCAGTCCTTTCTAGACCCCAGCAGTGTTATTCCTGGGTGTGTGGATCTCCCTGCCAGCACAGGGACCCAGCTGGGCCCCATCCTGCAGCGCAGCCACTGCAGCCAGCTAATTATCACCTCTTCCTCCCTGCATCCAGGCTCTTTAAAAATAGTTCTTTTAATCAGGGCCGCTTCTCCCACCGGGAGCCCGTGTGCAGTCCTGGCACCGGTTGCAAATGGGTGCCCCAGATCTATTTTGAGCTCCCCAGGGCTGTGCCCATCATCGGACGCTCCAGCACGGGGCGAGAGGAGCCCGAGCTGCCCGAGCCACGGCCAGCACCACGAGGAGTTTTCCTTCCTCCAGGAAGGAAGCTGCAGTGCTGCTGGTTCCTGCAGATGAGCAGCCAAAAGCACTCATATCCCTGTATCAGGGTTAAACCTGGCTAGAGAGCCCCTGAGAAGGGATGCTGGAGACATCTGCAGTGTGTGCCGTGGAGATGAGCTGCTTGCAGACTCTGGGAGCGGGGAACAGCTCCTCCTTTCTCTCCTGTACAGCTCCCCTTAGAAATTCTCACCTGGCACCTCCTCCCCGTGGTGAAAGGTGGGAGAAGGGCCAGGCTGGATGGGGATTTGAGCAACTTGGCCAAGTGGGAAGTGTCCCTGCCCGTGGCAGGGGGTGGGACAAGATGAGCCGCAAGGTCCCTTCTAACACAACCCACTCTGTGGTTCTGAGATACAGTGGGTTCCCCATCCCAACTCCCCATCCCAACTCTTCCCATCACAATGGGAACAAAAGCCAAAACACCACAAACGGGTTTTCCAAACCCCAGTGTGAACACAGCCACAGCGTAGACAGATTAATCCATCACAGAATCCTATGAAATAACATAAAAAGTACTATATACCACCCTTAAAACACCATGAAATACCATCCTTAAAAACAACCAAACCAGCCCAAAAGTATTCCCTGGGATTTTTGGAGGGCAGACGGCGGTTCAGATGTTAATACTGAGTCTTCTTCACGCTGCCACCACCCTCCCGGGGTGACACGGCTCCCGTGCAGCCGTGCCTTTGGCTCTGGGACAGCTCTGCTCCACCAGCTGGTGGGGAGAAAGGTCGACCAAGCGACAGCCAGCACCGCTCACGGCTGAGATCCATCACGAGACAGGTGGAGCAGCCTGGGTTTTCTGGTGGTTTTGGGGGGTATTTTTTTGAGACATTTGCTGCCCATAAAAGTCTCTCTTAGCAGAGAAAACACACCCTCTGCCACCGACCCGGCACAGAGGGGGCTGGCAGAGGAGACACGTTCGTTATCGAAGTTCGGGAAAGCCTTAAAATAATTGCAAAGGTAAAGAGAAGAGAGGCGGCGAAGCAGAACGGTTGGCAGTGCCTCCTGCTCGTTAGGAAAGGGGGGCACTTAACACTACACAGACAGCAAATTAGCCTTTAATCATCGCCTGCCTTCGCTGGGTTTTATCTACGAGTGAGTTTCAGCCCAGGCACCTCCCTGGGGCCGGCAGCCCTGGGGACTCCAGCTCGCCTCCTGTTTATTCCCCAGCTGCTTTGTTGTCTCAGATCAGCAGAATAAGGGAGCCGTGTCGGCAGAAGATACTTCTGTGCAGCCAGCGAGAAGTTCACACAGAAAATTGATATTCGCCGCAAATTATTTTGGATGATTTACTGGAATGAATTAACTCACAGCGACGCGGGGAAAATTCCAACAGTGCTGCTGTCTGCCTCCCACCACCGACGGCACCGCTCGGGGTCCGGCCTCAGCTTTCTGTTGTGAGGATGAGGATGAGGATGGCGGGAGCTTGGAGAGGGCCCTGACCAGAGCTGTGGCTCAGGAAGCTCCGACATGGATGGATTTGCTGTGGGGATGCTTGCAGAGCCTCCAGGTTTGGGGTGCAGCCTGGAAAGCCAGACCCAACCCGAGGGAGTCACCCTGAGTTACTGATCCTGCACCCACAGCAGCGTGGGCAGCACGAGAGGGAGGGGATCCCATCCCCTGGGGAGACCCCACCCGCAGAGCTGCCTCCAGCTCTGGGGCACCCAACAGCACAAGGACCTGGAGCTGCTGGAGCCAGGCCAGAGGAGGCACCAGAGGTGCTCCAAGGGAGCCCCTCTGCTCTGGAGCCAGGCTGGGAGAGCTGGGGGTGCTCACCTGGAGAAGAGAGGGATCCAGGGAGAGCTCAGAGCCCCTTCCAGGGCCTGAAGGGGCTCCAGGAGAGCTGGAGAGGGACTGGGGACAAGGGATGGAGGGACAGGACACAGGGAACGGCTTCTTAGTGCCAGAGGGCAGGGATGGATGGGATATTGGGAAGGAATTCTTGGCAGTGGGCAGGCCCTGGCCCAGGGTGCCCAGAGCAGCTGTGGCTGCCCCTGGATCCCTGGCAGTGCCCAAGGCCAGGTTGGACAGGGCTTGGGGCACCCTGGGACAGTGGAAGCTGTCCCTGCCTGTGGCAGGGGTGGAATGGGATGAGCTTTAAGGTCCCGTCCAAACCAAACCACTCTGGGATTCTGTGATTCTATCCTGGTTTTCTAACAGGCAGCAGGAGGGGAGATGTCCCATGGAGGACACCTCTTGCAGACCCCAGTTGCTCATGTTGGCACCCTGGGGAGTTTTGAGAGGGATGGGAGCACCCGGGGAGGGCAGGGGCTTGTCTGACCCCAGCTCAGCTCTGCTTCCTTCGTTCTGTTTGCAAGAAGCAGAGATAATGCTACTGATTGATCTTTTTCAGCTCTTTTGAAATGGCAGGATAAAAGACTCCGGGCTTAACACTGGGAAAAAGGAGCACATCCTGCTGGGACAGCTCTTCCCTTTGTCCATGCCCTCGTGACGGTGACTTCTGAGTGCTCCCTCGCCACCAAAGTGGCACCGTGAGGGATCCCTGTGACTCCCGCAGGGCTCGGTGTCACTGCCAGCCAGCCCCAAGTGGGTGACCCCAGGCAATGGCATTTAGGGATTGTTCTCAGGTCGGGAATGCACCCGGCCAGCTCAAGGCCAGCTCTTCTCCCACCGCGCCTCCGCTGACTTTGACGGGCTTACAAGAGGGATGAACTCAATCCCTCAATCCTGGATTTCCCTCCCACCACCTCCCTAAAGGCCCTAAATATGAGCAGCGTGGTTTTTTGGGAAGAGGGAGCCCTCCTGCACCGGGGGCTTCCTCAGCCACCCACCCACAAACGGCAAAACCAAGACAAGAAGGATCCCTCTAACCCCTTTCCTTGGCTGGACGAGAGGAGGAGGAGGAGGTTGGCTATAAGCTGCCTCCACACTTCCTCCGTCCTGGGATTGCTCATAACCCTGCCTAATCCCCTGAGTAGCTTAAAGCATCCGCAGGGATCCGCTGCTTTCCATGCTGAGCCCTGCAAAGCCAAGAACAGCGAAGGACACTTGTGACAACCACGTCCCACCCAGGGAGGAGCTCAGCACCCACGATCGAGGCTGCCCAAGGGCAGAGCTGCCCACCACGATCCCCCTTTGCAAGGGGAGAATCTGGGCTCCCACCCCTCCTCCAGAACAGGACCCTGTCCCAAAAGCAACGCTGATTTTCCTCCATGATTTTCATCCCCTACATCCTGAGGCACAAATGTCTGCCAGGCTGGAGTTATCCCGTATTTACCCCCCTGCCTGCCCACTGTCCCCTCCCCGCAGGGCACCCGGCCCTGCCAGGCTGTTTTCCCATGGTCAGTCCATGTAATAGCCTGTACACAACCACCTAAACGCTGCAAACTCTTTGAAATAAGCATGGAAATTGGTTTCCAGGCTCCAGCAGTTTCTAAATAATGGATGTTTAAGATAATAACAAAAAAAAAAAAAGAAAAAGCAAGTGACATACAAAGTGGATTCTAGAGAGGAAAAGAAAAAAGGTGGGGCATGTTCTCAACAGAAAACCTCCAAGAAAACCTGAAACAGCTCAGAGGGACCGAGAAGCTCTGGCTGCAGCTGCCAATTTAACCCTGTGCTCTCGCAGTGGAGAAAACCTCATTTCCCTGTGCTCCCCCCATAACTCCTCCTCACTTTATATTCCGCCTCGCCGCAGATGTAATATATTCTGTCAGTGCAAAATTCGGGCTGAAAAATGTGCTGGCCTTGGGGAGATGTCTGGATTGGATTGGATCGGGGAGAAGAGAGGAGCAGGGTGTGTGCCGAGAGCAGTCGGGCGCAAGGGCTGGAAGGGAACTGGAAGGCATCAACCTTTGGCTCTCTCCGTTAGCCAAAAGACATCCCAGGCCACTACTCTAAGCAAAGGTCAACTAAACTGCTCATTCCTGTTGGCAACACCACCTGCACGACTGCCACAAAAGAGAGTATTCGCTTAAATCCGTAAGAATTCCTTAACGCTGGGCTCACAGCTGGAGTGTCCAAGATGGGCATCTCCCAGAACATCATCAGCAAGAAGGAGGTAAGGAGGTCTCCGTGATGACAAAAATGAGGATTTTGGAGGCTGGGAACAGCTGGCAACACGGGAAGGAGGCTGCGGTACCACTACAAGGAAAACCATGAGAGACTGGAGGAACAGCGAGTCCCTTCTCACCGCTTCCTCTGTTCCAAGAGGAGGGAATTCACTTCTCCTCTTCAGCAGCTCGGTCACCAAGGATCACCCTTCAAGGGAAGGGATAGTTTAGGAGGGCTGAGCAATGCTTCCCACAGCAGCAGCAGGATCTGCCCACGGCAAGACCATCAAAGCAGCTCCCGGACGCCCCGAGGGCAGCGGCACCGACAGGGACGGATGTTTGCTTTAATTACAGCAAGTGTGTGTTACCTTTACACGTCGCCCAAATCACCCAGCCCCGCGGCATAATTCACTCAAAGGGGCTTTTTCACCCGAGTCAGCAGAATGAAGAGATTCAATTACAGCCTTTGACTGGGCCTGCTTATTGTTATTTATAATACAATACATCCCGGCTGCTGCGGAGAGAGATGTACAGGTCCTGAAATGTTGGCTGTCTTGGCAGTTAATTGAAACGCCGGCGCCTTGCTAGGATTGCTTGTCCCGGCCTCCCCGACGCAGAGCGGTGGCATCTACCTGCTGCAGCCTAATAGAGAGGCACTGTCACCAAAGGCCACCTGTGGCAGGAGCAGCCCTCTCAATAGCCGCCAACTCCTGCGCGCCGAACCCAACAGCCGCCGAGCTACAATGAGGGGTTTCAAATGAATCCTGGAAGAGCACTTGGAGGAGAATGGCTCTATTTTTGAAGAATGACACGGGGGGGGGATCCACAGCCATTTCCTCTGAATGGCTGCAGACCCAGCTGCACTTTGTAAGCAAAGAGATGGGTATTTTTTCTCCCCTCTAGCTGCTCCGTCTCACTCTGTCTGCGATGAAGTCGTGCTACCTGAGTCCTTTCTGTCCCTGCCTTGTGATTAGGGAGGGGATGTCGAGGTGGAAAAGCAACTCATTAGCTCGTACCAGGGGCACAAAGTGGGAGGAGAAGTGGCTTTCCCTCGCGGAGCAGGGCAGGATTCACTAGGCTTGTGGGAAGAGCTCGGCTCCGTGCCAAGGACTTCACAGCTTGCCTGGATCAAGGCACAGAGGGACCATTTCCCAGGCATGCAGCATCCAGTGCCACCAATGCGGGCAGCAAACACCCAGCAGCAGCTTCACAAGTGCACACGAACCTGAACCAGCATTTCATGGGATGGTTTGGGTTGAAAGAGACCCTAAAAATCATCTCATTCCAACCCCCTGCCATGTACAGGAACACCTTCCACTAGACCAGGCTGCTCAGAACTCCATCCCACCCGGTCCTGAACACTTCCAGGGATGGGGCAGTCACAACTTCTCTGGATTTCCCTTTTCTATTTTGGTAGAGAAACTCAGCCCTGCAGCACCCGCAGCCACCCGCTGGGGAGAAGAGAAGGACTGAGAAGGCTGGGGTGTACCAGCACCTGCAGCCCTTTGCTGGGCTCTCACACGCTCCTGGGTGCTCCATGGAGAGGTTTGGGACCAGCACAGGAGCTTCTGCACGAGGATTCACCAGCAGCCAAGGCAACGAATCGAAACTTGCCGTGCCTTAGAATCACAGAACCGTTTAGGCTGGAAAAGCCCTCTAGGGTCCTTAAGTCCAACCATTCCCCCAGCACTGCCAAGGCCACCACTGAATCATATCCCCCAGTGCCACACCTGAGCCTTTCAACTCCCTCCAGGAATGGGGACTCCACCACTGACAGCCTGTTCCAGTGCTTGGCACCCCTTTGGATGAAGGAGTTTTTCCTGTTGCTGACACAAGTCAGGGTGCCTTTGGCCTTCTTGGCCACCTGGGCACTCGCTGGCTCACACCCAGCCCTCACGCAAGTGCTCTTGTGCTTCCCCCAAAGCACCACCAGTGGAAGCCAACGGCTGTGAAGGAGTAGGGCTGGCTCTGCAGGAGGGTACAGGGCGCTCCTGGGGCTGTCCTGGACCCAGCCCTCTCCTAACAGGGCAGGTGAGGCCTCTGACTTAATCCACGCACGGGAATAATGCTCAGATGAGCCGTGCCAAGAAGGTGGGAATGCAGATCCAGCCAGCCCAGAGCCTTTCTTTGATGCTCCATCAGCTGGAAACCCTGGCGGAACTCGATGGGAAGCAAAAATCAGGTGGAAACAGAGGCAGGATCAGTCAGGAGGAGAGACTTCCTGCGCCAGCAGGACAGTGAGATGACATCTTTCGCACCAAGCTCTCAGCCCCGACAGTAAACACCCAACTAACCTTATTATTATTATTTTTATGTGCCTATAACTTGCTTCAGTGACCTGAAACAAAGCCGTGGTTTCCAACGGGAACCATCTGAACGCCGCTGAATTTTTTCCCTCCCACTTTGCGAAACGCTGGTGCTCCTTACGGAGGCGTGGGCTCTGCTCCAGGCAGCCCCATCCAGGGAATGCTGCCTGCCTGCTGCCTGCCCGCGTCCCTTCCAGCCAGCTCCTCGCTGCCTCTTGATTGATTGATCGGCGTGGCAGCCTAATAAGCGATAACAGCACATATGACAAACTAAACAACCATCTAATGAATTGATTGACATCCGAAGGATTTGACTTGATGCACAACCCCAGTCACAGATAAGGTTAATGAGGGAGAAATTAAAATGTAGCTCAATGGGTAATGAATACAGCATGTGCCTTGTTGGAACACATGCCAGATCCATCACTCTGAATCAAGTGGTGGTAGCAATTTCTAAATTATTTATTGCACCCCTCATCCTCCTGTCTCAAGGGAAGAGGCACTTGGACTGGCCTTTGTATTATTTTTGTGTGTATATATATAACTGTATCTCTCTATCTGTGCATTGTGAGGATCCACAGCCAAAGAAAATTGCTCTGAATTTTGCAATTTTCATGTGGGTTTTTTTTTCTTTTTGTAAACTCAATAGCAAAAAAATACAACAATCCAGAACCTGTCATGCCATTTGAATCATAATAGCTACAAATTCACTCCTCTGAATAAATGGAGAGGCTTATTTATCAAATATATACAAGATGTCTGTCTAGTTGTTAACACACAGAGGTATGAGTAGGCAGAGGAAATCGAGAAAGTTTACATATTCACTGCTGTCTCCAGGGACCTTCCTTTTCCTCCTACTTCTTATTCCCTCTCCCTTCCCCCAATCACATCTCCAACTTGCTTTGACTTGCTGTGGTTTTCCTTTTTTTTTATTTTTGCCTCAAATGTGTCTGGGTGACAAAACTTGGGCTGTCAGAAACGATCAAGAGATGAAGTTTCCAGGGAAGGGGAGAGAGATTTGCATGGAGATGCATTTCCCCATGTCTCACTCTCATTTCCCCATGTCTCACTGCCTGCACGAGAGGGGATCTCCTCCACTCTCCAGGAGGAGAGCAGGGGACTCTCAGTCTGCTGGAAATACTCGATTATTGCATGGATTTTTTTCCACTTGAGGAAAGGGGAAGCAGATTCACCAGAAATGGGTCTGTACTGGCTCCCGAAGGCACAGACACTGGTGGAGAGAGAAGTCAACCAGGATCATGTGGGCTCTCTCTGTTATTTATCTCTGTTATGTGGGCTCTCTCTGTTATTTATTCCTGACCTCCAGGGTGCTTGGAGCAGTGACCAGGGGATGTGCTGTCCAAAGGGGATGAGGAGTAGACAGGCAAATGGCTTCACACTGACACAAGGCAGGTTTAGATGGGATACGGGGGAGAAATCCTTCCCTGTGAGGGTGGGCAGGCCCTGGCACAGGGTGCCCAGAGCAGCTGTGGCTGCCCCTGGATCCCTGGGAACATTCCAGGCCAGGCTGGACAGGGCTTGGAGCAGCCTGGGACAGTGGAAGGCGTCCCTGCCCAGGACCGAGGGTGGATGAGATGGTCTTTAAGGTCCTCCCACCCCAAACCATTCCAGGATTCTATGAAGTGCAGAGCCTGCACCAACCACAGCCTTTCCCTGCAAATATGGGGACCCCTGTGGGTCCAGGTCCTGGATGCCCCGGCTGCTGTGCTGAGCATCAGCAGAGGAAACCACCCCTTCAGCCACCTCCTGGGTGAGCCTCAGAGCCAGGGAGAGCCTAATTACCTTTCTCCTCATCAGCAACCTGAGACGGTGAAGCCAACAGGTCTGAACTGTGTTTTCTACTAAATCCTTTAAAAATAGTGCCTGGCTGTTGTGGGAATAAGTCCCTGCAGCAGCGCAGAGGCGAAGCCTTCACTCGGACCAGGACTCCAGTCTCTCTGCCATGTCCTGCCCAGCAGAAAGCCCAGCCCAGACACAGAGAGATGGATGTAACAATATCCTGCAGCTCCCAAAGGCAGGCTGAGGTCCAACCTCCATGGGGATGTTCAGAAAACACCTTGAGGGCTCCCTGACCTTCCATACCACGTGTGGGACTGTGCAGAAAACCCCGCTCTGAAAAGCCAGTGTCCACAGAGGAGACAGAGGAGTCCTGCAACTTTATTTGAATAAAGGGAGAGAGCCCACCTGGGCACAGCCCATGGGGTTTCTCTCTCGAGGTTTTGGAGGGCGCAGCCTCTTTTTATCCCAAACTCCTGGTCACACGTGTCCCTCTTCCTTTCCCCATTGCTGAGGTACCAGGAGGGCACAGCCTTCCCAAACTGCCAACCACATATCCTCCTTGGACCCAGCATTTTACCCCAAAATTCAGGAGCTCAGCCTTGTGCAGCCCCTGGTCTGTCTCAGGAGCCAAGGCTGCCTGGGCTCAGTAACAAATCTGCTGCCCAAAGTCAGCAGAGACACCAGGCCCCATTTCAAAGGCGTTCACACCCAGACCCTCACCCACGGCACTGTTTGTGAAGACACCGGCACACATCTTCCCTAGCAGGACGAAGAGGTCACTCCAGATGCCACCGCAGAAGGCGTCTGTGCCACGGAACGCCTGCGCTCCCCACCAGCAGCAGTGTTTGCAGATGAGCAAAAGCTTCCAGAAGGCTCAAGTGAAACATCCACATTTTTTAGGTGCTCGTCTGAGCCCATTAGCACATCTTAATTGCTATCGGCACAGAGGAACGCCAGACTTCCCCACGTCTGCCGAGTCTGTCTGCCTGCTCAGGGATGAGGGAAAAGCACCGGCGCACAGCCCCGCATCCTGCAGGCTGGAAGTTCGGGCTCCTCTGTGCACAATCTGTCCCTGGGGCTCCTCAGCTGTTTGCAGGAGGAAGCAGGGAGAGGGAAAGGAGCCAAGGCTCATCTTGCAGCCCTTCCCTTGGTGAACGCCGGGAATCACGCCGGGGTTTGCCAAAACACGCTGAGCCCAGAGAGACACCCCATTCCCAAGGAGCTAGCGCCGGGGACACCCCACACGCCGACGCCTGACGAGCCTACAGCACTGTGGGGACACGTGGAGGTTGCCCGAGGACAGACAGGCTTCCCCAAACCAGGCAGGGAGGTGGGAGCCAAGGGACGGCATCTCCCTGCCGACTCCCGGGCAGACCCCGCCGCAGCTGCTGGGAAAAACTTGGAGCTGCTGCAGAGCATCAGTTAATTTGTCATCATGGAAACAGCCAGCCCGGGTCAGCGGCTGTTGGCGGAGGAGTCGGGAAGTGCTGCTGGTGGTGATCTGTTCTTTTCCCTTCTCTTTTCTTTTTTTTTTTTTCTTTCTTTTAAAGAGATTTAAAAAAAAAAATAAAATAAAAGCTGCCTTGATAAGGAATTTACCAGGGCAAAATGAGATTACACCGGAGCTCGGAGTAGCTAAAAGCAGCAGTTTGCTGGGGACTCGGAGGCTGCTGCTTATACTATCTCTCTATCATCACATATATCCTTCTATCTAATCTATCTAGCACCATATATACCCTTTAGCTCGCCAGCTCCCACAATCCCTGCCCTCTATCCATCATCCACCTATTCATCAACACACATCCAGCTCTATCTACCCAGCCATCACTATAAATATCCCATCCATCCATCTCTCCCAATCTATCTCTCATCAGAGAGACCCTTTGCCTACCCACCTGCGCATATATCCACATCCACACCCACACCCCCCCTTGTCTGTCCATCTGTCATCGGCAGAGCGCTCACCTCCTCTCCCCCAGCCCTCACCGCACGTATCCTCCCATCCGCCGGCCCATCCATCACAGCCTCTCGCTGCAAGGGGCTCGGCACCTCTCTGCTCCATCTGCTACCCGGGGGCACCAGATATTTCCCTGTGGATCACTGGACCCACAGCCCGCCAAGCAGCAGCGCCGCAGAGGGGATGGAGCGGGTCCGAGCTGGGAAAGGCGCTCAGAGCCAGCGGAGCAGACTCGGCGCTGGAGGGGCTGGGGAGTGCTCGCCCTGCTGGGCTGGGCTGGGCTGGGCTGGGCTGGGCTGGGCTGGGGAGTGC
>VYXC01008144.1:111296-124003 GCA_013397175.1 Platysteira castanea
GGCGGGAGCGAGGAGCAGGCTCCTGGTCTGGGCAGGAGAAACCAGTGGGAATGCACAAAACCCAGGAAGGTGCTGAGCACCTTCTGCGAGGTGCAGCAGGGATGTAAAGAAAATCCTGATCCCCACACCAGGGAGGAGCGCCAGTGCCCTGTATCCCCCCAGATCCTGCCCAGCCCCTCTGGCAAGTGCAAGAGGAGAGGAATTTTCCTTGTGCAGAGGCATATGCCACCAGGGCTCCAAAAATACCAAATTTCCTCCCGAAATCAGCCACTGACCAAATCACACCATACCCGGCCCCTCAGCGACTGCCAGGCTGGCACAGAGCCTCCCGGCTGGAGCCAAAGGCAGCTTCGGCTCGGGATGGTGGGGGGAGGATGCTGCCGAGTGGCACCGAGCCACAAAATTTGCCAGAGAGAAGAAAACACCCAAGCGGTGCTTAAAAACTGAAAGCTGTTACTTTAATTACGGGCTTTCTGCTTTATCACCAATAGCATTTCTCACACATTCATCAGCAAACCTGGTAATAAATCAATCGCGGGTAGCCAGGAGCTGCAGTCTGGCTCCTTCCCTTTCTCTTCCCTGCTCCCTGCGAGCTCTCACACCATTAGTATGCAGTCCGGCGCTGCCAGTCTGTGCATTCCTCATCGGCTTTGGACTGGAGCTGGTATCAAGCGGATGCCCCCAGCACAGATTTCACGGAGCCAGCTTTGCCTGTGGGGAAGGCAGGCGCTGGCAGAGGAGCTGGTGGATGTGCCCGTGTCTCTCAGGGCACGCGCACAGTCCTGGCTGCACGCTGTCGGGACCTTTCTGCACCCACGGGGAATTTCAGGATGGGAGGAAGACGGGGATGGGGCAGGGCACTCGTGTCCCGCATCTGGGCACGGGCATCAGCTGCTGTGCATGTTCCCGCTCCGTCTGCTCCTTCTTTTGTGCCCAGAAATCCTGATGGCAAGGCCAGGGTGGGGGCTGTGGGCACACTGGCTGAGCAGAGGGGCGACCCTGACCTCGGCTACAGAATCTTTTCCAGGCTCAGACTCCGGTCCTGCAGCACAGCCCACCCAGCAGGACACTCAGAGCTCGGAGAACCCCGTGAAGGTGTTCCCCTGCGCCTTTGCTGTGCCCTTGCACTTGAGGCAGCCATGAAAAGCCAGCTCTGCTGCCTGCCCCACACCCAAAAAAGCCAAATTTTCAGGTCAGCGGGGATGGTGCAGCATGCAGTCATGCTGCACTGGAGCTGTCAGTGTCATCCCTGCACACACCAGTTCCTGGAGAGGATATTTCATGTCCTGACTGTCCACAGCTCCCAGAAAGGGCCCAAATCCTCCTGTCTGGATCTTGCTGGAGCAAGATTCAGCAGTGGGAGCTGAGGCTGAGGATGCTGACCCTTGCAGAGGACTCGGTGCATGGGCTGCTTGACACCCGCCCTCTCCTCGACCTCTCGCTGTCCACTGCAGCAAAACCAGCAACAGCTCTGCTGCTGAAACACAAATTAAACAATTCCAACCCTTTCATTTCCCCGTCACCTCTGCCAGCTTCCCGAATCTATTTTTTCCTCCTATTTGAGTGTTTCTGGGTTCACTCCATTGAGGCAAAGGTGCTGCCCTCTCCCCTCTCCCCATGCCGGTACCTGCTGCTTCCCACCAGCCGAGTGAGGGCTGCACAGATGTGCACACAGATGTGCACGGCACACTGCCAGGCTGCCGGGGCGCCGATGGAGAGGGAGCAGCCTCCCACCTCCCAAAATGAGGAGATGGGGTCCCTCCAATTGCTACTGGAGCGAGTGTGCACATCCAACTGACCTTGAACACTAATTGGCCCTCTAATTAACACTCAGCAGAGAAGCAAAGGGCCGAGAGCAGACTCTCTTTCCGGAGGAGGTGGCCAGGGAAGAGGAGCAGCCATCCCTCCATGCTGTTTCTGTGGGGTTGAAAGGACACATCTCCAGGTTTAACCAGGAAAATCCCTTCCCTGAGGCTCATCCTTGGGAGCGGGAGCCAGCCGGACATTCTGGGACCGCAGCCCCAGGGAAAGCATCCCAAGGCAGGGTCACACACCCTGCCATCCTCACAGAGCCCCACACAGCACCACAGGCATCTTCCCGGGATCTCTCCCAGCCTGTTCCCCGCAGAGATCGGCTCCAGCCCTCCCTGTCGGGGTTTGCATCTCCCTCACGCACCGACTGCCTCCCCCATCACTCTCCCCATATCTCGCCCTCCCACACCAACGCACACATTTCCTTCTGCTCATCCCCTCCTCCAGCCCGGCATCAGGAGCTCCAGGCTTGACATTTTCATCTGCAGGTTATTTACAGGAGGGCATATCCGAGGCAGCGGTCACAGGTGATTTCCCCGCGCCGCCGGCTCCGCTCCGCACGGAGCCGCAGGGGGCAGATTCCTCACTGCAGATATCATTAATCCTGCAAATCCCCAAATCCCACCCTCCTGCCACCCTCGTCCTGGGGAGTGTGGAGCCACAACAGGCTAAAACTGGCGGCAGCCAGAGTCCTGCAGGAGCTCCTGCTGTCCTGGCTGCTCCTCCCTCCACAGCCCCAGGGGTAAGTGGAGTCCCACGGGCCGGATCCTGCCTGGTCCCGGGGGAATTGGAGCAAACAAGGAGGGAGTAAGCCCCTCCATGGCTCTGCTTCCCAGGCAGGGAATTGCTGGGATCACGCCTGGTTCGGATCCAGCAATGCAGGGACTGAACTCCGGGCTGGTCCTGCTCTTGCGTGGGGTGAGGTTCAAGAGCGTCACCTGCAAACCTAAACCCAGCCCTGCTTTCTTCCAAAAGGTAACGAACTGATACCGAGGCACTGCAACCACCAGAAACTGAGGGAGATCCATCTGCCACGATTCCTGCCAGGAGCTGCTACTGAACTGGAAAATCGTGTCACAGCTCCTCTTTGGGGCTGCTCCTGCAGAAGGGACACCTTGAGCTTCCAGCTCAGGTGAGCTTCATCAACCACCTTCCATTTCTCAGGTGAACGGTCAGAAAGGAGGTGAAGCCATGCCTGCAGCCACCAAGCTGCTGCCCTGCCCAGCTGGCACAGCCTGCCCCGAACCCTGGTGCCACTGGTAAATCCCTGTCTAGCAGGGATGGTGCCCCAGAAGCGCTGGGCTGGCCAGGGTCCGAGGAGCCGGGCATCACCTCCACCCCCAGCCATGCTCAGAGCCCAGAGCAGCACACGAACGAGGCCCCAGTAAAACCCAGCACTGCTGGCTCACACCTCACAGTGGGATGGGAAGGTGCCATCCCGGGGAGATCCCAGTTCCCAGCCTGGCAGCATGCCCTGGAGCTCCCCAGCTGCTGCCTCCCTCACTCAGCCACCTCCCTGACCAGAACTACTCCTTAATTATTTAATACCTGCAAAACACCTCGAGACTTTGCATGGAAGGGAGATGAACTGCACGACCTAAAATTGGTCTTTTTTCCATCTCGAGCTCCTTGCATTTTATCCTGGGATGAAAGGAGCTCTATTAGGCAAAGCATCAGTATTATTAGATTTCCTTGGAGCCCTAACAAACGGATATTAGATTATTACTGCAGATGCATTTCTAAGGCACTCATCACCAGAGTATCTGAGCATCAATTACACAGATTTAGAGATAAAAAATGCTTTCCCCCGGAGAACAGGGTACAAAACCCCTTCTCTTTTTGCCTCCCTTCCCCATCTCTTCCAAATACATTTACCTCCCTCCCACTGCCTTCTGCAGAGCTGGAGCTGCTTACGAGGAAAGCTCTCGGGTTGATGGGCAACCCTGCAATCTTTGAAACATCTGAAGCAGCAAAAGCTTTTTGTAAAGACTGGCAGGAGTCAGCTGAAGAGATTTCAATGTGCAAATGGACATAAAAAGATGCAAGAGGGGGAACGAAACGTTGGATTTATTGTTCTAAGGACAAAGGATTTGCTATTAGATGAGATGACCCCATGGCCTGGCTCCAGCACCTACAGGTCACAGTGCACAGAAAGCCCGTCCTGCTTTTGGGGTGAAAGGGAAAAACGGAAAAAAGTTCAGGTTTGACTGTGCTGATAAGGTCTCTGATAATTCCCTGCCTTACTATTGCCATTATGCTAACCCCTAGCAACACCACAGGAACTGGGCTGGATATTGAGCACACAAATCCGCGGCTGGAAGTGCTTAAAGGCTGAAGAGAAAAGATCAAAGTTTGAGAGGGGAAAACACGGAGAAGGGGCTTGGCCAGGATCACACGGCTGGGACCAAACTGCTCCTCACCCCCCAGGCCCCAGCACACGCAGGGACCACGCCACAGCACCCCTGCCTAACTCAGTCCTCCTTGCCCTTTCAGCTGATCTTGCTTCCAAGAAGACTAAATATCACAATGAATTTAATCTCAATGCGTGTTCTTTAGTTGCAGCTGCTGGATCCAGAGATTGTGATTTGGCCCAGTTTCGGAGCAAAGCATCAAATCCACTCCTTTCAGCCAGCCAAGCCCACTCCAACCCACAGGTAAGCACTTCAGGACTACACTCAGGAGGTGCTTCCAGCCCCACGACAGTCCCCTCAACGAGCTGTCAGAAGGGGCAAAACCCAAACAAAACCCCTTAATTCTCTTTCCAGACCAGGATCCATCCCCAGTGCGGGTTCACACTGCCTTGCAAGCCCTGCCCAGCTGCCTGGCCCATCCCAAAGCCCCTCCTGCACGCCTGGTGCAGACAAAGCCTCTGCTCCGGCCAGCCCAGCTTTGTGTGTTGGCCAGAGCAGCCTCTGGGCAGCAGGGAAAGCAGCCCTACTTCACAGAAAAGCTTTCAAAAGCACCTTCTGCTTCTATCCCTGGGCAGGACTCAGAGCCAGGATAGGGCAGGATGCTCCTGCCGTCCTGGCTCTGCCCTGCCAGGAACCCTGTGTGTCAGTCTTGAAAGGGACCTTTAAAATCATCTTTTTCCACCCCCTGCCATGGGCAAGGACACCTTCCCCTGTCCCAGGTTGCTCCAAGCCCCATCCAGCCTTGCCTGGAACACTTCCAGGGCTGGGATGTGCGCAGCCCTCCCAGCGGTCAAGCGCAACCTCCAAGCAAGGCAGCTCCTGGCACCCAGCTGCCCCGACGTCACTGGGAGGGACCAGATGTCCCTTTGTGTGGAAGCTGCCAGCCCTGGGAGTGCTGTCCCCAGGGTTAAACACGCTGCAGGATAACTGGGAAGGCCCAGCTCACGCACAGGGTGGTTTGGATGTAGCCAGGATCCCGACTCCTGCCCTACAGGGAAAACCCACATGGGAGAGATGAAGGAGAGCCAGGGCCCAGCTCCTTCAAGGGAGAGGGCTTGGGATGGACAGATGCAGAGGGAGGGAGCACGAGCAGGGGGGTTTGGCTGTGTCAGAGCAGGGCATGGTTAACAGAACAACCACAAATCCCAGAAACAGAGCATTCCTCCTGCCCCAGCACCGCAGGGTGTCCCCAGCAGCATCCAGCCACGGGGCTGGCACAGGGGATGGGACCCAGCACAGACTGTGGGTGCCAGGCACAGCCAGAGCTCAAAGGTTACAGAACAAAACCCATCATCACCCTCTTCTGAATGATTTCCCAAGTTACAAGGTCAGTGCGCTTGGTCCTCGCTCAGGCAGAGACGCGGTTTGACCTTGTGCTGCTGCCCTAAGCTCGGCTGTGAGGGCCCTTCCCAGCCCCAGCCAGGGCCAGGCACCAGCAGCACCTCTGCTCCTCTCCCAAATCCCTGCTGAGCTCCCAGCAGAGCCTGGGGATCTCACTGCTAAAACCCCCCAGGGCTGCAGGTCTCCTCCCCAGCAGCCCCAGGCAATTCCATCACCACCTTCTCTACCTGTGGGGAGGAAGAGCTTTTCCAGCACATCGCCTGCCCTGCACGGATTTATAAAGAAGAGGAGGGAGGTTTCCCAAAGGTTCAAAGACCCATCTGTTCCTCCTCTCCTGTAGCTTCCTCTCCATCTCAAGCATCTCTCCGTGTTTCAGGAGCAGCCTCAGAAATCAATGCTCAGTGAATCACAGTTAGATCCTTTGGTTTATTTATTATTTTCCCAGCTTGAACTCAAACCTCCTTCCGCATGGCGAGAGCAGGGGATGAACCACGCAGCGTTTCACAAGCACCAGCACTGCGGGAGGGACCAGACAACAGCGAGGCACGGGAAGGGCAGGAGACCTTCCCTCCCTGCACGTGGTTTTGGATACCACCAGGTTCCCAGAGCCCAGGATGGTTTGGATTGGAAGGGACGTTAAAGCCCATCTCTTACCAACACCTTCCACTATCCCAGGGTGCTCCAACCCCAAATCCAACCTGGCCTTGGACACTCCATGGGGCAGCCACAGCTGCTCTGGGCAGCCTGTGCCAGTAGGGAATGACCCAGTGCAAGTCAGTGATCAGCTGATGGATGCAAGGTCTGGGAGAAGAAGGTTGTCTGTGCACGCCTGCTGTTAACAAGGGTTTTTCTGAGTGTTCTTCTGGATTTTGCATCGCCTGGGCTGTGCTCAACACACGGGCCCGGCTGCAATTCTCCTGTGAAGGCCGGATGAAGGAAAAAGGCAGGCAGTCATCAAAAATCCCCGGCAGCAAGGACAGAGGGACACCAGGGTGCGTGCCCTGCTCTGATATCTTCACCAGCAATGTCTCTCCATCACCTTTCTGCTCATAATCTGCCACCTTTACCCCAGCCAAGCATCCAACACTTGGATCAAGGTTGGATGTCAAGGACGTTGGATGCTCACGGACAACATCTTTGAAGCGAGGAGGCGGGACCGGCGCGTTCCCACCTTGGCTCTGCCCGCAGCGACACTGGGCAGCTCACAGGACCTTCCACAACGGGCACCACCTCCTTACAGCCCCCACAGGAGGGATCCAGACCCGCGGAGGCTTTCCCAAACCGCTGTCCCCCAGAGCAGAGCCCTCCCGCAGCCCCGCGCTCGCTGCCTCCCAGCCGGGGCTCACCCCAGCCGAGTGAACGGCACAGGCGGCAGCGCCGGAGCAGAAACCAGCCAGCGGGGCTCTCTGGAAAAGCCAGTCCCCACAACCCAGAGCTGCTGGGATTTCTGTGTGGAAGAGGGCAGAGAGGGGCAGGGGTGAGCGAGCTGAGACAATCGCTCCGCCGGCGCTAACGTGGGGATAAATAGCCAGCACCGACATCTGCTGAGAAACACCTTCCCCGCTCCACACCGAGAACTGCAAGCTAATAATATCCCAGCTGCCCCCCCTCCATCCTTCTCCATCCCTCCCCCACCCAATTACCGAGCCTGACATTATCCGTCATCTTCCCTTTGTGTCGGCGAGAATCCAAACGCAGACGCCGGGAAATTAATAATAATTGTTGTGTCAAAATGCGGGATGTAATCAGGATGCGGCGTGGAAGCTAATACAAACACAAACAAATGGTATTTATCCTCCCGAAAGATCCCTCCCCTCCCTTCCCAAAGGGCTGCTGATGATAATACTCATGGAAGAGATGAATCAGTGCTAATATAGGGATTAGGAATAGATCCCAAACCCCAGCCTGGGCTGCAATCAAAAGGAGCGCTCTTAATTGAAATTAGAGCTGGGATTTCGGTGCCTCTGCAGAGATGGGTTAAGCCCGCCGGGGCTAAACAGAAGGGAAAATAAAAATAGCATCTTTATTCAAGAACAAGAAGGTGGGAATGAGAAAAGAGATCCTCTCTGGCTTCGACACACCTGGTTTGCTCAGTCTTGGCTTTGGAGCTGGGTTTTGTCCCAGCGCCGATTCCCGCAGGCAGGGCAGAGACGATGCTCTCGCTTCTCCCTCAGGCATCTCTCTGCCTTTTCAGCTCGAGACGGGTTCAGAAAGGATATTTCAAGATCAAACCGCACCTTCCATGCTCTGAGGGAACCCAGGGCAAGCTGAGCTCGGGGTCCTGTTCCCGACTCTTTCCTGAAACTTTTTACCGCTCTGCAAGTGAAACGTGCTCTTTCCCCCGATGCTCACGCCAGCAAAGATAAGCGTTCTCGCTTTCATTCCTTTCATTCAGCGGCACAAAAGGAGAGGAAAAGACCACCTGAAAAAAGGCACAACTCCTGCTTTTATTGCTGCTTCACTTCCCACATCCCTCTGCGCCCCAGGGCCACCTGGACCGATATCCTCGGCAGTAAAAAGACAATTTTACCATCCAAGCCCATTTGAACCATTTATTCAGAGGGGCTGAACTCTTCCCAAATCCCAGTCCCAGGCGAGAGGGGTGCTTGGGAGCCAGGTGCTTAATGGCAGCATCTCACTGTCTCCCTCTCCAAAGGTTTTGGTGATTACTGACTCTTTCCCAGCCCTACGCAGCACCCTGAGTGATTCCTCCCCGTGGATGTTACTCAAAGGAGTCTGACACACATGAGAAGCAGAAAATAGGATCCAGGCACAGATTATTTCCACGAGCGTATTAGCAATTCCTGTTCTTTAATTCCAAATTAGATTTTAAGTCTAAAAACAGGTTTCTAAATTCCTGGCTTGGGCACTGTGCCAGAGCTTGTGCCTTCCCCTAGCACATTCAAACCCAGACTGAGAACTGGCCCCAGAATAAATCACCCAGCTCCAAACCCTCCTGCTGCCAAAAGCTGGGATTTGGCTCTAACCGTCACCAATCTCTCTCCAGCCTCCCACAGCCCAGTTTTGCAAAAAACTTTTGTGATTTTCTTTTCTTCCAGCCAGGAAAATCCCATTTCCAAAGCCGAGAGACAGAGAGAAAACCCTCTATGAGCAGTGCAGACTTAATTCATCTCCTCAGTGGCAGCAGGTCCTTGAGAGCAACCCAAGGGCTTGCAGGTCAGGAGAGACTCAGTGGAGTATGGCCAGTTAGAGATGACTTAGATGCATTCCCATTCCCTGGTTAAACTTTCTGTATCTCCACAGTGTCCCCCCCAGGAAAAGCTGGCCCAACAGCACATGAGTGTTCAAAAACATGAGGGAACAAATGGTGATGCTTTTCCTCACCCCGAGATGACGCCGTGGGTTTTACCAGCCTGCTGCACCCTGGCCAGACTTGGATTTATACCTCGAGGCTGCTGACAGCTCTGAGGACCCCGAGCTCACTAGACAGTTGTAATGACCAACATAGCAGGCAGTGAGTGGTTATACAGACACCAGAGGTTCCAAGACCACCCAAAAATGCCTCAGCAGCTTCTGTTTGTGCCTTCATTACAAGTGCACCAGGATTAGCCACAAGAGCAGACTTTGAGAGCGGCTCCCAGCTCCGAAAAGCCTGGCTCATCCCACATGGAGCCACTGAAGCCAGTATGGGTCTTGAGCCCAGTGCAGAGATAAACTGATTTTAAACACAAGCAGGGTGTAGAAACTCGGCATTCCGCAGGCAGATGCCTTTGGAGCTGGCCTGCAGCTGGGCAGGGCAGCCCCTCAGGAGCTGGGGCACGAGCAGCTGGGTGAGCTTCCCACGGTCACACGGCAGGAGCAGATCCATCCCGTCCACCTTCTGCTCCCCAAAAACTTGGCCAGCTGGTCCGGGGCAGGAATCTGGTTCCTCCACCAGTAGCAGAGGCTGATGCCTCGAAAAAAGCCCTATTTAAGGATGATGTGAAGGGCGCCTTGGCACTGCCTCTCTCCCTGCTACCCATGGGACACGAGGGCTGGAGCGCAGCCTCCACACCCCAAGGGTGCTGCTGACAGAGAATCCCAGGGTGGTTTGGGTTGGAGGGGACCTTAAAGACCATCCCATTCCACTCTCCTGCCATGGGCAGGGACATCTTCCACTCTCCCAGGTTGCTCCAAGCCCTGTCCAACCTGGCCTTGGACACTGCCAGGGATCCAGGAGCAGCCACAGCTTCTCTGGGCACCCTGTGCCAGGGCCTGCCCACCCTCACAGGGAACAATTTCTTCCCAATATCCCATCTAACCCTATCCTACTTCAGTTTAAGCCCATCCAATGTTCCACATAAAGAGACTCAGCAGAAAAGCAAAGACCTGAGAAGCCCTTGCCCCTGCTGCCACCTCTAAACAGGCGCTTTACTCCCAAGCTGATTTTGCTGTCTGCAGAGCACATGTCCGCCCTGCCGGCATCCCGAGGCTGGCCACCATCCAGGGCCTCCTCCCGGCTCTACCAGCCCCTCGCCGAGCTGCAGTTGTCCCTACACGATCCCTCTCGAGTCACAAATTACGACGGCAGAAGAGGAGCCGGGCAGGCCCCGGCCAACGCCGCACCCACGGCGGGGCTGGCGGCGGGATCGCGGATCGGCGCGGAAATTCATTCATATGAATTTGGAATATAATACCTGACACAAGATGTATCGCTGCTGCCACGCTGCAATCCCAGATAAGGACACAGCAGTAACAGATGGAGGAACAAGGCACTTATCTTGTTAGCTGATGGATTTATCTCTCCTTCCCCCACCCTTCCCTACACATTCCATAGTGTGCGGAGAGCCGCGTTCCCCGGCAGAGCAGCATATGGAGCACGAATTGATTTCTTCCTCACACCCCCTCCACACTTTAATTCAATAAGAGCTGGAGTGGCGGATAAACAGCTTGTTGTGCTAGGAAAATTTCAAAACAGTCAAGAAAATGTCAAACTGTCTTTTTTATGAGTGTCTTTCTTTTTTCCTTTTTTTCCCCCCTCTGTTTTTATTTTTTTTCCCCTTTCTGTTCCCCCTTCTCCTTGGATGCTCAGCGAGGAGCTCCATGTCTGGAGTGAGCAGTCCTTCCCTGGCAGACACCCGTGCATCTCCTGTCAGGCCAGTCCATGGCAAAAGGTGGCTTCGGTCCCATCCTTGGATGGGAGCTGGGAACACAGCGACTCCGGGTAGAAGATTAGGCAGATGGTTTCATCTGGCAGCTCCCTTAATCTCATTACTGGAGCTGGTGGAAGTTTTTAATGTGATCTCTCTTTTCCTTCCCTACCCTCACCCCATCCAAAATGCCTTTTCTCAAAAAAACCCAGACATGTTTCCTTAGTGGTTTCTTTGTTAGGAACAGACTGAAATTTCTTTAAAAAACCATTCCATTTTTATTTTTGGTGCCCTCTTCCTTTCTATTATTTAGGTCTGAAAAGGAGGAATTATTAGAAAAGAGGAAGAAGCACAATTGGATGTTTTCTGGTCCTTGCTCAAAAATACGGAGCACTTTGGAACAGGCAGGGATGTGTTTCTGAGGACCACAAGCCACCTCGTGTGCTCTTGGCCTGCAGCCCCCTCTACCAGTGCACCCAAGCAAAGGCTGCAGCCACGGGGGTTTATTTAGGAATGTGGAAATCCAGCCCTGAGGGACACCAGGATGTCCCACATGTCCCTGCTGGGCTCCAGACCTCTCCCAAACACCTTGCTCCTGCTGTTCCTCACGCAGCTCCCTGTTTCCTTCCCCCCTGTAAACCAGCCAAGAGCCTGAACTCCCTCCAAACACACCAACCCATCGCTCCCCTCCTTCCCAGCTCTCTCCACACCTCCCCAGCTTGCTCTCCTGAGGGATTCTCACAAGGTAAAACCCTTCAGGACTTCTCTTCCCCACCCACACATCCATTCAGGAGCTCATTTCCCCTGAAGTTCCCTGCAGAGCAGAGGCCACCAAAGTCCCAAAGCTCAGCCTGGCACCGCACGTGGCCTGAGCCACCCCTGGCTCTCAGCCCCCAGTGCTGGTGAAAACCATCTCCACGTGGGTTTGGAGGAGCAGCTGGAGCAGTAAAGACCACTCCAAGGGGCTGCTTTCATGTTTTGAATAAATTGACATGAAGACAGGGAGAGAAAAGGGGAATGTGCTCCCAGCCATGACCAAATGCAAACCCAATGGATCCCCAACAGGAAGAACAGAAGACCTCCCTTAACTGAAGGAATAAAAATGTGTTACCTAAAAATTGTAGGAGCTGCTCTGTTTCCTTCAAAACTTCTCCTGCAGAGTCTCGGCATGGCCTCAGGAGTGACTGTCACTCAGCCATGCCGGGGACACGCTGTGCACCCAGGGTTAGGTGCCATGGGTGCCCTCAGCACCCTGGTCAGGATAGGACACCACCTTATCCCACATCACCAGCGATAGCTTTTGCAGGTCAAACAAGGAACCAGCACCCACAAACCCCACCCCAGGCCAGTGTCATCCACTGGGGAGCTGAAATAAAGACAGACAAACCCACGGGACAGGCAGCAGCGCGGGCTGGGCACACGCTGTGCGTGAGCTGGGATGGTTTGGGGGGAAAACGGCCCCGCAGGGAAGTGTCCAGGGAAGGAGGGCTCTGTCCTGCAGTTCTCCACCTCCCGCCATCCGCCTGCTGCTGAGCTGGAAGGCGAGAGCCGGCTCCCCACCCCCTCTGCAGCAGAGCCGTGCAGAAGGCTGCAGGATCCTGCAGGGAGCCGGCGTGCTTAGCATGCAGGAGAGAGCGCGGAGCTGAGCCCTGCCTCGAGCCACGGAGCAGCCGGCCGGGAGCAGCAAATTGCTGCTGGAAGGATGCTCGGCGAACCCGCAGCCCCTCACTGTCTCCCCCCTTCTTCCCATCCAGCTCCTGGTCGCAAAGCAGGGGTGGGGTTTGGTGTCTAATTGACCCCTGCCTCAGTTTCCCTCTGTGAGAGGGTCCCACCAGCCCTCCTGCTACGGCCCCAAACTGTCGGGGAGGAGCGTCAAGGAACTCATCCCTCTGCTCCAGAATCATCTCCACCTTGCTCCATCCCTTCCTCCCTGCCAGCCTGCACTGGGCACCCACAACCCCAACGACAGTGGCAGCACCCAGGCACCCAGGAGTGACCCAAAACAGCACCCAGACACCCAGGGGTGATCCACAACAGCACCCAGGCACCCAGG
>VYXC01008144.1:124157-156496 GCA_013397175.1 Platysteira castanea
GAGAGCCCCTTCTCCCCCCACCCAGAACATTTCAAACCTGCCCCTTTCAAAAGAAGCTCTCGCCAAGCACCCAATTACAGCTCCACAACTGAGGATGAAAAGCTGCTCTTGGAGCATCCTGTTTTCTCTTTATTTTTCCCTCTTTTCAAGGTTCCTTTTCCCTCCCTTCTCATGAGGTTAAAGAGCTAAAGACCAACTCAGAGGCAGATAATAGAGTGACAGCGCCTCATAAAAAAGCAGCCGAAGCTTTGGAGAAAGCTGGCATACGGTGCATTAGGGATTTCTGTCGCGGCAGCTGGGAGTAACAGTGACCCTCTGAACTCAATTTGCTCCACGGCTTGAAAACGAAGGAAAGCCTTTGGACTGTCAAACTCCTCCTTTGGCTTCCAAGGGAGGCTGTAGACTTTGAGCGAGCTCTCGGGGGCCCAGCGTGCCCCTCACCCTGCAGCTGCTGCCCTTGGTTCATGCCTGGGGCTGGAGGGGGCAGCCCAAACCCCGCGGGGATGCGGGATGTGCTGCACAAGGGAGGATAACCCAGCGAGCACCGAGCTGTGGAGATGTGCATTTATACATTACAAGGACTCAACAGCCCCCCTGCCCCAGCCCAGCGAGAGCAGAGGGACAAGGGGGGGACACGTGAAAGGTCGGTGCTGCACGGGATGAGCTCAGTGCTGCTGCACATCGCTTTCCCCTCTGCCTTTTTTCTTCTTTCTGGTTTTTTTTTTTTTTTTGTTTTAAATGAGTAGAAAATTCTTCCCACTACGCATTAGCGCCCAACGTAATGGTGCAAAGCATTTTTCATTTATCATCATAATGCCAGTCAAACGAACCCCCTAATAACATAAATGCAAGAGGAAAGCTATTAGAGTTTATTTGTGCAGTGGCTTTGAACTCGTCCCCACTGCTCCACCAGTGTGACTGGAGGGGCTGGATGGAGCTTGGATCTTTAGGACCTTTCATCCTCAGCGAGCCAGAGCCTTTCCTTACAGAGCACTGCAACCCTGCACAGGTTGCTGTGTTGGCTGAGTTACCAGAACACCCAAACACCCGAAATAACCCACTGCAAACAGCCACTGGAAGTCCTCCAGGTCAGGCTGGACAGGGCTTGGAGCAACCTGGGGGAGCAGAAGGTGTCTCTGCCCATGGCAAGGGGTGAAATGAGAGGTGTCACTATAGGACACGAGAAAAGACACTGACTCTGGCCAGGTTGAGCAGAAAGAGGAAAAGAAGAAAGTTAATTTTTATTTCTTATACTTACAGGTTTCTCAATTCCACAAGGGATTGGAGGACGTGTCACTTCCTCTTCAATCCCACTGGAGAAAAAGGATGCTCATCAAAAATTCTCTCACAGTACAGGAATGTAAACAAAAAGGACAGTTAAGTAAACATTGTCTATTGTTTACATGAAAGTGTGAGAATATCTGACTCCAAATATGCAAACATCAGAAGGTTAGCAAAAAACAGGGCAACAGAGAGGGGCTCTGAGGTCTCTCCCAACCCAAACCAGTCTGGGATTCTCCAATCTCCTGCGCCTTTCCACAGGTGTGATGTGCCCCGAGGCAAGGCACAAGGGAAGAACACTCCTGGCTGTTGCTCACCTGCAGCTGAAGGTCTCCACATCCTTCGCCTGTTGCTCCTCCCATGCACACCTGAACATTTATTTCCCACAACACCCAGTGCCTGGAGTCCCCATCCCAGCTCTGCACCTCCACCAGGGACCACCAGAGCATCTCTGCTGTGCCCAGACCTCCTCCTCTGCCACCCCCGGACTGCACAGCTCTGGGAGGCCATGAAACAGCTCTACAGGTGTTGGGGAGGCTCATGCAAGAAAACTTCCCCATAAATGAAAATACTTGGAAAATTCAAGTCATTCCTCTTTAGAGCTCTTTGCTCCCCTTTGCTGCAGCCATTCCCATCCGAGGGTTTCACCACGAGGACAAGAGGAAACAGCCTTAGGTTGCTCCAGAGGAGACTTAGGCTCGATATTGGGAAAAATTTCTTTATAGCAAGCACTGCCAAGCCCTGGAACAGGCTGCCCAGGGTGGATGGTGGAGTCACCATCCTCGGGGTAGGGATTTAGGAGATGTATGGATGTGGCACTTGAGGACACGGTTTGGTTGTGGGCCTGGCAGTGCTGGGGGAGTGGTTGGACTCAGTGATCTTAAAGGTCTTTTCCAGCCTGAGCTATTTCATGATTCAGTGATCTTTTGCTCCATCCTCAGGTTCGTCCTCATCGTTCCAGGTCTGGCCCCCAGCATCCCCCATCCCCAAGATCTCCCAGCATCACTTGTCCCAACATCTCTCATCCTGCAGCAGCCCCGTCCTGGAGAGCCATGACAAGGCATTTAATTTTATACACAATAATTTCCTCATTAAGCCGAAATTAAATGCGTATTTCAAAACCTACTGGCGAGAGCAAACTGTTCAGTCTTATGCTTTATTAAACAAAAAAATCTTTGTGTGGAGAGAGCTTTTTGGTGCCAGATTACAGCCCTGCTGACGGGGCCGAGCTGTTCCCACCCGCGCCAGGATGTGCAGTGCCAGCAGAGAGGGCCTGCACTGCAGAGGGACACAGGCACCCCCCTGACAAATCAGGTCACTTGTTAAGAAGCCTATTTTGCTCAAGTTCAACAAATTGTTGCGTTTAGCAGTCAGGAAGCTTCCAGGGAAGGGATGTTGCAAAGCAGCAGGAGCCCCTGTGCAAGGGCAACCTTCCCTGCTTCGCTGGGCTGCCCACTGGAGCAGGGAGAATTCACTGCACAGAGGATATCAGGAAGAAGTGTTCTGTGGTGAGGGTAAAACATCAGCAAAACAGGTTTCCCAGAGAGGTGGCGGATGCTTCATCCTCAGAAAGGGACAAGGTTGGGTTGGATGGGGCTCGGAGCCACTTGTCCCCACTGCTCCACCAGAGCGACTCCACGGATGGAGCTTGGATCTTTGGGACCTTTCATCCAAAGTTATTCCTCAGCCAACCAGAGCCTTTCCTTACAGAGCACTGCAACCCTGCAGGTGTTGCATGAATTACCAGAATAAATATGTAAATACCTGAAATAACCCATTGCAAAGGGCCACTGAGGAGTGTCCAAGTGTGGAAGTGTCCAAGGCCAGGTTGGACGGGGCTTGGAGCAGCCTGGGACAGGGGAAGGTGTCCCTGCCCATGGCAGGGGTGGAACCGGATGAGCTTTTAAGGTTCTTTCCAAGCCAAACCATTTTATGATGGGATAGCACGGAATCCAGGCTTATTCCAGGCATGGATATAGGGGTGGACAGCAGATTCACCCTGTGGTGTAGGCTGGGGACAAGCTTCATCTGTGAAGCACACCCGGTGCTGTGGTGGGGAATTCTCTTGCCAAACCCAGCAGTGTTTGACCCCAAACACCAGGGATCAGGCAGAGGTGCTGGACCATCACCTGCCCACAGCCAGCAGCCACCAGCTGTGTTGGTAGAGGACACAAGAAACGCGGTTCTGACATCTGCTAGGTTGAGCAGAAACAGGAAAAGAAGGGACTTTATTTACATTTCTCATACTTTATAGGTTTCTCAATTCCACAAGGGTTTGGAGGACATGTCACTTCCTCTTCAATCTCACTGGAGAAAAAGGATGCTCATCAAACTTTCTCTTATCACAAAAGGCATGAAAAACAGAAAATACGGTTAAATAAACATTGGCTATTGTTTACATGAAACTCCGTGAGAAAATCATCTGACTCCAAGTTAAAATAGAAGGCTTTAGCAAAACCAGGACAACAACCAGCCATCCCCCTCTCTGCTCCCACAGCCCTACAAAGCAATAAAAATAAAATCCAGACGTGTTTCAAAAGCTCCAGCCCTGCATCTCAGTGTGCTCTCGATGGTCACAGACTGCAAAGGGCTTCCCTGGGTGCAGAGGTGCAGCAGCAGCCAAAAGGGGTGGGAGGCAAAACTGGGGTGGAAAGAAGATGAGGTGAATAGAGAGAAAGGATCAGGGCACAGCGGGGCTCGCAGGAAGGGAAGACAATAAAACCCAGCGAGGCAGACAGAGATTAATGAGTGTTTCCCAGATATGATAATTTCTGGACATCCACTAAATTTAGTGTCCTCCTGGGCTACTGGGAGGCACTGCAACTCTCTGACAGAGGGGAGGGGTCCTGGGGGCTCGGTGGGACCCCGGCACGGCCATCCCAGCCCACAGCACCTCCCTGAGCTCCTGGGGGATGTGTTTGCTACCACAGCACAGCTCAAACCCGGGTGCTGGTGCCTCCCTGCAGCAGCACATGCGGCTGTCACAGCTGGGCGCTGGTGGCACATCCCTGGGGACAAAACAGCCTGCTTGGGAAGGCGTCTGTCAGCGAGCCCACGTGCTCCCTGCCGAGGTGTTGGCACTTGGGGACGTCGTCGTGGCACCCACAGCCCCGCTGCCACCATCCTGCTCTGCCACCAGCCCCTGCCCTGCCACCTCCACGGGAATGCCACGTTGCATCCTCTGTGCCTGTCTGTCTGGGCACCAGCCTGCCACGCTCCAGAGAGCACCTGGGGGGAGGTTCGGGCCCCAAACCCCCGTGTTTAACACCAATCCTACACATGAGCCAGCCAGGGTTTAACTGCAGCGTGGTTGGTGCCAGCACAAGCAAAGCAACACACGTTTGTGGTTTCTCAGGCACAGCTGGAGGGGCAAATCCCTTATTCTCACCAGACTCCGAGGGAATAGGATTGTTTTCCTGAGTTATTTCAGACCAGGCCTGTGGTTGCAGTCTCAGGCTTCACTGGGAGTCTCTTGATGCCATCCAGCCACTCTGCAACATCCCCACGTTTGCACCCAAGCCCTGCAGGAAGCAGGCCTGAGCTGCCACAGCCTGGCCTTGCTGCTTTAAGAAAGCCACCACAAATCCCCTGGGAAAGGAGACTCCCACATGCTGTCTCCACAGAAACCACTCAATCATCGAATCACAGAAAGGTTTGGGTTGGAAGGGACCTTACAGCTCATCTCATCCACCCTCTGCCATGGGCAGGGTCACCTTCCACTGTCCCAGGGCTCCTCCAAGCCCTGTCCAACCTGGCCTTGGACACTTCCAGGGATGGGGCAGCCACAGCTGCTCTGGGCACCCTGTGCCAGGGCCTCCCCACCCTCACAGGGAGGAATTTTTTCCCAGTATCCAACCTAAACCTCCTCTGCTTCACTGAAGCAGGTGGATGTGCTCCAGTGACCACCAGCACTCCCTGCCGAGACCCCTTGGCTCGTGAGCACAGCTGCTCCCCAGCTCTGCCCTCTGCTCCCGGACAGACCCGCAGCTCTGCAGCCAGAGAGCTCACCCCGCACTGCAGCCCCTGCCAGCTTCCCACCAAGATTTGTGGGCTCTGCAGAATTCCTTATTGACATTTAAAGGTCTTGGACAACCGGCCCTACACATCTTTGTTAGGGAGGACGGGATTCACTTCACCCAAATCTGCTGCCTGAAAGTTCAAAGTCAAGCATAAGATATTTTTGCCTTCTCAGCTCTGACGGTCACTGGTTCAGTGACAAGCAGCATGCCCAGGTCCTGTGACCACCTGTGGGGTCTGAATGGCCACCAAAGCCTCGTGTTCCTGGGGCACTGATGCAGGAGGCTTGGAAAAGGAAGGCAGCCCTTCCTACACGGGCCTGGACACGAGTGCCACGGGGTTTGGACAAGCACTGAGGTGACCAGGATGGCCGCAAACTGCCCAACAGCCTCATCTGGAGCAGGGCATGACCAGGAGACAACTCCCCGCCCAAAATGTGTAAGTGTGTCAGTAGAGGACACAAGAAAGGAAACTCTGACACCTGCTAGGTTTAGCAGAAAGAGGAAAAAAGAAGAGAACTTTATTTACATTTCTCATACTTTATAGGTTTCTCAATTCCACAAGGGATTGGAGGACATGTCACTTCCTCTCCAATCCCACTGGAGAAAAAGGATGCTCATCAAACTTTCTTTTATCACAAAAGGAATGAAAACCAGAGAAGACAGTTAAGTAAACATTGGCTATTATTTACATGAAACTCCGTGAGGAAATTTGTCTGACTCCATATTAAACACAGAAGGCTTTAGCAAAACAGGACAACACCTGAGCACGGGACAGGGAGAGCACGGAGAGGCTGAAAGCCAAGGGAAGGGGGTTCCATCCCCGGGCAGCCCTTATCCAACCAAGGAGCAAGGGACGGAGACAGACAGACAGACAGGACCCAGAGCACTGCCTGGCAGGCCCAGCCCATCCTGCCCCTGTCCCAGGGAAGCGTTTGGGAAGGCACAGGGAACAGCCTGAGGTTTCCTGCCTGGGGAACAGGGACTGCAGCCTTCAAGGAGGAAAGGAGTTTGGGTGAGAGTGGTGATGAAACGATGGAGTTCTCAAGCCGATGGAAAGCCGGGGAATATGGATAATGGGCTTCAAAAGGCAGATTTCAAAAAATTCAGGAAGCTGGTAGATGGGTTCTCCTGGGAAAATAATCACAAAGAAGGGGAGAGCTGGCAGTTACTGAAAGAGACTTTATTACACACACAATAGCAGGCTATCCCTGTGCAAAGGGAAGGTAGGAATCCTAGGAAGAGGCTGCCGTGGCTGAATTCAGAGCCATTCAATGACCTGGGAATAAAAAAGGAATCATGAAAAAAATATGGAAACAAGGGCTAATAATTAGGGATGGGTATAACAGAGCCACACTGGCATAGAGGGATAAAGTCAGCAGCACTAACATGCAAAACAAGTTTTAATTAGCAGGAGATATGAGAGGAGAATAAAAAGGCTCTTGGATTTGTTCAAAGGAAAAGGAGAAGGAATGTTGGGTCTGTCACCAAGCAGCCAGGGAAAGCATGTGGCAGAGATCCTTGGTGCCATGTTTGACTGTATCCACGTGAAGGAGGGTGTATGGGCAGCAGACAGCTCCAAAATTCATATTAACAGGGAGATGGCTTTTGCTGGAGCATGGAGAGAAAAGAGGGTAAAAAAAAAAATTAAACTGGCAGAGATTGAGGAAGGTCTCTGGAGAGTGATGAAAAATCGGGCAGAAACGTCGCTGAGCCACCAGCACTGCTCTTTGGGAGCTCGTGGAGGCCAGCAGCAAGGGCAAGAAATCTTCATATCTTTAAGTAAAAAAACCCAGAGCTGTAGGCAATCAGCTCAGCTTCAATCACCGGGAAGATACTAAAACAAACGATGAAACTATCATAGCTTGTAAGGGCCGGGAATTTAATAAAGTGAGAAAAAAAAACCCCACATCCACCACCAACACGAGTTTGTCAAGAACAGATCATGTCAAACCAACCTAATTTCCACCTTGACAGGATAACTAGACTTGGTGGATAAGAGGAGAGCTGTAGACATGATATACCTTGACTTTAATAAGGCTCCTGATGCCAGTCCCACGCGGCACCTCGGAGGAAAGCCGAAGAAGCACGGAGTGGATGTAATCGCTGAGGCTGGGGGCAGAGGGGAGGAGGGATAACAGCCTGTTGACAAAGCGCTCTCAAAAAGTGCTTATCTATTATTTACAACCATGCCAGGAGGGCAACCTACAGCGGGATTCCTCCGGGGTCTGTCCGAGCCCTGCTCTCTCCAACATTTGCATTTAACTGCTGGCGTTATGGAGCCGGGAGCACGCTGATTAAAATTTGTAGATGGTGCCCGGCCAGGAGGAGAGGAGAGGAGAGGAGATGGGCAGGTTCTGAGGGTAGGACCAGCATCCCAAATCTGCTCTGGAAATGAGCAACAGGAAATCCAAGATGGACAACCGTGATGTGATATGCTCAGAGAGGAAACATCCAACACGTGGATAAAAAGGAGAGGAAAAACCCAGGGAAATGGGGTGTTAGAGCAGCCCACAAATTACGGAGGATTCAACCGGGCTACAGAAGATGGCAAATCTTAACATGAGTGTTGTAAAAAGGACAAAGGAGAATCCTTTTGCTCCACCTGGTTTAATGCAAGGGCTCAGCTGCAGGACCTCAGCCCAACCCGGACACGGGGTTCTCAGAAAGGTAAGGGCCAAGTCACTGCAGCTTAACACGTTATCACCTCCCCGCTGACCCGTGCTGACACTTTGTCTTCTTTCCCAGCACATCTGGCCGCCCTGAGCCCGCCGCTGGAGGTTCCCTTTCTTCTCAGATCAATCTAAAGTGCGTTTGCCACGGTGCAAGACACACATCTCTAATCGATGTGGAGCAATTGATTGCACGTCCCAGCCGGGACGAGCCGGGGTGAATCCACGGAATAGCAATGAAACGGGTAAGAGATGCAGACAACTCCAGAGAAAGATGAAAGACGCCGGGGTTTGCTTTGTCACTAAAAGAGAAGATTGAGTAAGACATGACAACTCTCCTCCCTTACATAAATATCATACAAAGCAGGAGAATAATTATTTGCCACATCCCTTCACAGAGACAGAAGAAGGAAACACTAATTTGCAACAGAGATTTTGTTTGGGGACTTGGAATATCTTTGAGGCTCTTGCAGAAGGGCTCTATCACCAGCGGGCAGCTCAGCTGCCCGTGAAGCAGGTCCCACATGTGCCTAACCCCAGTGGAGGGTGAAATCAGCTGGGATCCACCCAACCCTAATCCCACACAGGTCATTCAGCACCAGACTATGACACAGCAACACCTCAGGGTCCACAAAACTGTTGCAGCAGCATAAAATCCGGGCCAGAGCCAAGTCCAAGTCCCCTCTGTGACATCCAGGAGATCGTCTGCGAGCTCCCCTCACCAGTGGGAGCAAGGGCTCCACTGTCTCAGACTGTGTGACCCCACAAATCACAGCGAGACACACTCAGCACTTTTATTCTTTATTGTTACAGCTCAGACAGCTCCATTATTTATCCAGATTACTTATTCATGTTCCATTTCCAGGGACAGCCAGCTGCATGGGATAGAGCCATCACCACCCCTGCTCTCTGCTCTCCCCCAGCTCCCGTCCCACTTTATGTGGTGTTTGGCCAGGCTGCTGCCACTGTTTGTGTAAGAGCATTGACTTTAACTAGAGAATCATTCCACCCATCCCAGGCCCTCTCTTGCACCACTCCAGGGTTCTGACAAGGGGAGGACTGAAAAAGCTCAGCCCAAAATGACAGCCAAGCCTCAGACAGTGACTGACAGAAGCACTGAATGTTTCCTGAGGCGACTCAATCAGAGCAGGGTTCCTGGCCATCGTTAGAAGCTCAGCCAATTCAGACAAATATCACTCCTACCTGGAGGGCCAGCAAGGGCTCACCATTAACAGCAAGGTGGCAGCTGGCCTGGATTAAACAGAGCTATCCAGTGTATTTCCATGCATCGCCCTCATTTCAAGGCTGCACCTCAGAGGGCAGATGGACCTTCATGTTTTTCCAAAGACTTGAAGGCTGAAAGGTTATCGTGATGTGCTGTCTCCAAGCTTAGATCACACCCTCTGCTCTCAGGCCAGACCCCGAGCACAGCTCTACCTCGCCCACGAGGCCCCTTCACCCAGGCTGAGTGGGACTGGTGGCTCCTGAACCCACCCACACCTGGGAACCACATCCTCCTTCTGTCGGGCTCAGTGTCCTTGTCCAAAGCGCTGACATTAAAGTCTCACCCCCATGAGAAAGTGTTTAGAGGAGGAAAAGTACTTCTAAGGGCAAAACATATCATTGCCAGAACTTGTGGCTGCTCCTCTGCCAAGCCCCAGGTGGATCCTGCACCTCCAGGTGCCATCAGCATCAGCTCAAACCCTCATCTGCAGCACCCATCCTCTGCACCACACCTCCCTGTGGCACACACAACCTCCCCGGGAAAACACAGAGGTGAAAGGAATTAAAAAACCCCTCAGAGCAACCGAGCGAATTCCCTAACACAATGCTTAACTCTGCTGAAATCCAGGGAGGGTTCTCGGGGAGCGATGATGAGAGGAGCAGCCGCCCCAGGAGGCTGCAGGCAGCGCTGCAGACACAGCCCCGGGCTGCCCTGAGCAGAGGGGAGGGCACTGCCAGCTCCAGGAACCAGCAGCACCCAACAGGATCGGCCAGGAGGCCTGGAACCACGGGATGGTTTGAGCTGGAAGGAAATTTAAAGCTCATCTCATCCCACCCCCTGCCATGGCAGGGACACCTCCCACTGTCCCAGGCTGCTCCAAGCCCTGTCCAGCCTGGCCTGGGGCACTGCCAGGGATCCAGGGGCAGCCACAGCTGCTCTGGGCACCCTGGGCCAGGGCCTGCCCACCCTCCCAGGGAACAATTCCTGCCCAAGATCCCACCCATCCCTGCCCTCTGGCACTGGGAAGCCATTCCCTGTGTCCTGTCCCTCCAGCCCTTGTCCCCCGTCCCTCTCCAGCTCTCCTGGAGCCCCTTTAGGCCCTGCCAGGGGCTCTGAGCTCTCCCTGGAGCCTTCTCTCCTCCAGGTGAGCACCCCCAGCTCTCCCAGCCTGGCTCCAGAGCAGAGGGGCTCCAGCCCTGGGAGCATCTCCATGCATGAGCCAGAAGCACTCTTAGCCCAGAGCACCAGGTGCAGCAATTTTTAGTGATTTCCTCAGTATTTCACCACTCTTACTTATATGCTTACCTCCAAAAAATACAGGGCAGAAGCACAGATAGAATCACCTATCACAGACATGGATCAGAGACATCCTCACGAGGCCATCGCTGACCTCCTGTCACCACCACCACTCCCAGTCCCTCACCCACCAGCAGACATCTGCTTCCAGGTCACTTGTAGAGAGCTACAACAGGTACAAAGTCCTAAGAAATCACATTTTAGTGCACAAATACCCCCAGCTCCAACTTCCAGCCTCTTCTCCGAGTTGTCCTTTGAGGTGCAGAGCGGCAGCGGCGGCTGAGAGATGCTCTAATCAGTGCATCTAATTTCAAACGGTGTGAGGACCGTGTTATGCCTTGGGATAAACGGGAAAGGCTGCCATTGAAGTCAGAGAGAGGTAGGCACTTCAGAAGCTGGAACCTGGCCTCAAAAATAAAAAAGCCGCCAAAACTCGAATATTAAAGTGCATTTAAAAACATAATAAGGCAGATTAGCAATCAAACTGAGCGGCTCGCTGGGGGTCTGATAAGCGGGGAGGATTCTAGAGGCACATATCACCACTGAAAAAAGGCCCAAAAAGCCTTGTTTAGTGTAAAAATGACTTTTGATCCAAAAAAAAGAAGCATGGAAATGCAGTTTTTCTCATGCATTTTCCATGAGAGAAGGAGCCCAATCAGCCTTGTTTTAAGCAGCGGTGCTGAAGCTCCCACCTGGAGTGCTCTGCACTGGGAGGGACTGGAGGCTGCCCGGTGACTCAGTGGCACGATGAACACAAGGGACAACCTCATCCCTCTCGTGGATGCTCAGAGCACTTCTGACTCGTTCAGGGAATCACTTGACCCAACCCCATCCCAAATTTCTGAACTATGCAGTGAAGGAGCTGTGAAAGTCCTGCTCCTTCCCTCGCCCTCCTGGAACTGGGTCTTGGGGTTTGTTTGTCACTAAAACCGCCGTGAAGGAGGCATCTTTCATCTCAGCACTGTCCTAGAACACAGAGGAGCCCCTGGAGGAGCCAGGTTTGGGAATGGGCTGGGGGGGAGCTGTGTGGAGGGGTGGGGAGGATGGTGACAGCCCAGCCTTTCCCTTCAAAGGTTTTCTCAACAATTCTTGAGGCAAAAACCTCTGAGACAGTGATGTGTTGAGCTGCAGAGGCTGAAGCACTTGTTGCTACAGCTCCAGACCTCTTGCTGCCTTCAGACCGAGGGGTCAATACAGGGTTTGACACCCATCAAGCTCCCACGTGCCTGGAGGCCAGCAAGGGATGACCCAGGGCCACCTCCTCTGAGACCTCCTTCTGCCCCACAGCCTCCTGAGCTCTTGGCTTTGCAGGAATCCTCCTGCCCAGGAGAGCTCAGCAGTTCCAGTTCCCCAAGTCTGCTCTGCTGAGCTTATTCCCAACCAGAATCAGTGGCTGGATTTTGCCTGGAAAGGTTGGAAAATAGAAGGCATCTCTTCTCAGGCTAAACCTCAGAAGCTTGGACAGTAACCATCTTGCAAAGAAGGGGCAGATGGCCCATGCTCAACCCAAATTCCACATATATTAGTCCGAAATGTGGTTCAGGTCTACTCAATGTCTAAAGTCTCTGTACAACTCAAGGGACATCTCACCACCAAACCCCTTTAAGGCACCAAAACCAGCGCGTGATCAGCATCAGAAGGTGCTCACCAGGACAGGGCTGGAGCTCAGGGGTCCAGGGAAACTGGGTGGGACATCTTTCTCCCATGGGACCTGGGGTCCCACCTGTGTCTGGGAAAACACAATAAAGATGCTCTCACACCTGCCAGGTTCAGCAGAAAGGAGGGGAAAGACTACTTTATTTACATATGTCACATTCTTATACAATTCTCAACTGCGCAAGGGATTGGAGGACATGTCTCTTCCTTCTCAATCCCACTGGAGAAAAAAGATGCTCATCAAAGTTCTCTTATCACAAAAGGAATGAAAAACAGAAAATACCATTAAGTAAACATTGGCTATTATTTACATGAAACTGTGAGAAAGAATTCTGACTCCAAGATTAAAACAGAAGGCTTTAGCAAAAACCAGGGCAACACCCACCCACGTAGAGGAAGGGAGTAACCCCCGTGCCCTTGTAGATCCCTTTCAGCTCAGGATATTCTGTGATTCCACGATAACTACAACCAGGATCCCTGTCAAATCTTCCCAGCACAGCCTGAGTGGCTTTTCCAAGCTGATCCCCCCACCCAGCACATCCCATGGTCACGGGGTGCTCGGCTCTCTCAAAATATGGGGTGCTCAAGCCTTGTCCCTTCAGCTGGGGTCAGGGAGACTGAAAACAGAAGTGCATAATCCTTCCACAAGTTAATTAAAGTACCCATCCACCCTTCATTCAAACCATTAGCCACGGGTGTTTACAATTAATTATTTGGAACCGAATCAAACAAACAAAGAGAAGACACAGGAAGAAGAGAGACAGCCAAGCAGAGCCCGGGCATTCCTGCAGCAGGGCATCAGCAGGGCTCACCCCTGCCTCCCGAAGCGAGGCACGGCCCCTTTCAGCCAGCACACGGGGTGCTGCAGGTGGGGACCCTGCTTCAAGTTTGGGTGTTACCTTGTGACCTTTGGAAAACCTCCCAGCCTCTCCCTGCTTCGTGCCATGACCCATCACTGTGCCCTTCCCTGCCCGCCCTCCTTTGCCCTTGCAGTGCCAACAAACCACAAATAAATGATTTACAAAGCGCGAGAGCTCTTGGGTGAGGCGCTTGGGCGGGCAGGAGCCAGCAGTCCCAGCCCCGACTTAGCCCCAGCCCCGGGACTCGAAAAACATCTGCAAGACCCCAAACGAGCTGAGAACAGATCCTTCCACCTGTAGGGAACACTGGGGAAGGGCTCCTGAACGTTGCAGGGAGGGCAAGCAGCTCTCCTCCCGCTCTGGTGGAGACGTGTCCCCAGCCGAAGCTCTCTGCCCGAGTTTATCTCCTCTTCTCCATGATCTCTCCTTTCTGAAAGCTCCATTTCCGTGCAGGTATGCGAGGGGAGAAGGGGAGGTGGGGATCAGGGAACCATCCTTCCTTTTCTCTTCTTACTTGCCTGCATTTCCTTCCCTCTCGTTTGCTGCCAGCCACACTCCATCTCTTATCCCCAACCCCCGTCTCCTCCCTGCCCTCTGTTCTCCCCATCAAGGCAGGGTTTAATGTCTTTCCATCTCTTCCCGGGTAAATTGCAGCGAGGCTGCTGGCTGCTCGGGTGGAACACACTGTTTGATATGCGCCATAAAGGGAGAGAACTCTGTAAACAATATTATTTTTAATAAAATCCAAGTCTTTGGCAGGCCAGCTGCTTTTGTGTCTGTCTTAATTTAATCAGACGATCAGCTCTCTCAAGCAGCAAGAGGGAATGAAAAGCATTAGCAAGGAATCAAGGAACTGGTGAGGAAGAGACATGATTTCCATCAAGAGCTTTCCGGCCCAGTGTGTTGCTATGAGAGCAGGACCAAGTTTTCGGGAAACAGATTCCCAAAACAACTTTGTCAAGGTGCAGGAAGGACATGGGCACATCTGGGCCTAACACTCACCCTGTAGTGCTTGAAAAAGAGCTGCCGTGGGCGATGAATAAAGCCAGGCTTAAAGATATTTTCAGTCAGAGCAGATCACTGTGACACTGGAAGGTGTCTGGCACAGCCCACGCTCCCGAGGCTGGGAATGCTGCCCAGTTTGGTGACCCCCAATGCTCGTGCCCAGGTACAGCCACCCAAACCAGCCTCCATCAGCTCCCTGTCCACACCCAAAGCCCAAACCAGCCCCGTCTGACAGGTCAAAGCTCAACATCAAATCGATACAATGATAAGGATTAAATACTAAATCCTGCAAATATATCCCCCAAACCCAGTCAAGGCTGGATCCAGGGTGGATTCAGGGTAAAAGCCACCTCCAAAGAGGGGAGGGGAGGGGATGGTGTTGGCAGCTGGAGCAAGGGGAGAAGGAGAGCAGCCCTGAGCCACCCCTGACGCGCAGCATCGTGAGCAGCAGCTGAGTTTGAAAGGTGTCGCTTACAGACAGCCAAAACCTGGCAGAACCAGCTGATTTTGTGACACTTCTGTTCTTCAAGACCAAGCAACAGCCAGCGAGCATCTGCCGTGGGCAGACAGCTCCTTTCCCTGCTCCAAAGCCTCCGAGAGGCTGCACTGCCAGCAGGCTCAACACTTGGCCGTGGTGTCCTCTGAGCCTAAACCATTCCAGATGTGAGTCCTGCCTCCTCCTCATACCTCTTTGGAGGGTTTTTGGCAGCTAGAGCAGCCCAGAGCAGAGGGCAGGGCTCCCCTGGTACGGCAGTGATCAAGGGTTCCACTCTCCCACTCAAAGCCACAAATCCTCCAGAATAAAACTCCTCCAAAATCTGAAATAATAAAACCTAATTACAGACACAAAGTAAACAAATTAATTGATGTTTACTTGTTTACCCAGCCACCAAAAGATCGTTAATGACTTAACATGTATTTTTAAGATACTAAAACATGCTAAGGCACAGCCATAAATATCCCCAGTAAAGCAAACATGGTGCTCGGCACCGCAAAGGAACTAAAATTAGTATTTAATTACAAGAAATCGCTCCAAGTTCTTTTGCTACCATTAATCACTTTCAATTATGACTGTAATTATAAGCCATCTTTTCTCTTTGGGTGGTCGCTGCTGGGACCTGGAGCGGTGACCCTGCGCTGCAGAGGAGAGAGCCCCGCTCCGCTCACCCCGTGACAGCTCCTCGCCGGCTGTGCCCGTGGGAAGGATCAATTAATGCCTCCTGAGGAGCCCAGGGCACGCAAACAGGGGGAGGGTGAGGGGGGACACTGAGTTACTTCGTCCCCCTCCGCCTGCACTGATTTGGGCACCACCCACCCGTGGCAGAATCAGGGCTACCGAGGCAGAGAGGCTGATGTGAAAAGCAGCCCGTCCTCCAGTCATTAAAGGACGAGATGATAATGTTATCTCTTGCTACGAGGCAAATCAAAGCCTTGAGAGCTCCTTCCGTGCGACAGGAATCGTGGCAGCTCCCTCCGTGCAGGCGCTGGAGCACAGCAGAGGGCACAGCCAAAAACTGGGCCCCTGCACCCCCCGGCTCTGCCCTCCCCCTCCACCCGGGCTGCACCACGCTCAGCATCACCTCCTGGCACCTGGAGACGGAGCGTGATCACTGCAGAGGGGATTTGCAGCTATGGATCAGTTCCCAGGGGAGTCTGCATCGGGAATCTGCGAAACGTAATTAAGAAAAGTAAATTTATTAGCCATAAGCTCTGATTTTTTTTTTTTTTTAATGAGGGAGGTGGCACTTTTCTTCTGGGCAAGTTGCAAATCAAAAATAAAAAGCTGAAAACTCCCTCTCTGCTCGGTGCTCAGCCTCCTTCGTCAGTTCAGGCTCCGCTCAAAGAGTTTGGGACGTGGAATCCAAGCCCTGAGTGCAGGCGGTCAGTGAAATAAATCCTTATGTGGAGGCAGCTGCTGGCAGAGCATCTCCAACCTGGGACACCCCTGATAACCAGGACACCCCACCAGGAGCTGCTGCCTTGACTCTCCCCAAATCCTCTCAGCCTCACAGCCTGCTCCTGGCACTGCCCGGCACCAGCGAGGACCAAAACACAGAAGACAACGTAGAAGATCAAATGGAAACGTTCCCTTTTGGTTCCCTTGGTACTTCTGCGCGGGGAATGTGATTAGACTGTCCTTATCTTGGTGGGAACAGTTGTTAGCAATAATGAAATCATCCAGTCCTTTTCTTTTTGAAATCCAGCCACATCCTTTGGCTGCAGGAAACAGGGGCAGTGACATGTGCTGTTTTCATAAAAAGCCACAAGACAACATATTTCATCGCAGTAAATTCCCTTCCCTCAAGCGAAGAGGGAAGGAGAGAGGTTTCAAGGACAAGAAAAGTTTCAGCCAAGAGAAGGGGCTGAGCTGAACTTCTGCCCATCTGACACTTCCCAAGAAGTTGGCTCTTCACAACCTGAAGAAGTCTGGATGACGACAACCCTTGCTGCTTTTGTCTTTCTCCTTCTGCCTCAGCTCCTGCGAGGATAACAGGAATCGTGCACTGAATTTCCAAGCTGACACGAACTCCAAGAGGAGGACTCCCTACACGGGAAAGCCCAGCCTCTGGAGGATGGACACTCCACTGCACGTGTCGGCCAAGAGTCCAAGGAGGACTCACGCCAAAACCTCCACATGTTTCTCCCAACAACCACTCGTGACCTGCTTGGAGCCGGGAATACTCTTGCCAGGTTGTAAATCCAGCCAAACTCATCCTCACCTCATCCCCTTGGGCTCTTCCCCAGCCCAAGACCCAGATTCCCTGCTGGGCCTTCCTCTCAGCCAGAGGTCAGCCCGGAGGGTGACAGAGGACCACGCTGCCCCCGGGGTGGACGACACAGGTCACGACTCAGCACCTGAATTAACCAGGCCCCATCCTGTGCTGCCTCCTAATTAGTGGGCAGGATTTCAGCGTCCTCCGGTCCTTGGCTGAGTCCCCCCTTCCCTCTGCTCCTGGCTTATTCTGCTCACTGAACTAATTGCCAAGCGCCTGCACCCTGGGTGTCTGCTGCTGTTGGAGAAGATTAGTATTTTTACAGAGGGGAAAAAAAAAAGATTAAAAAAAAAGATTGTGTTTTTTAAAGCAGATGAAAGGAGAGCCCAAGGAGATGTGCATTTGACTCTCAAACACGCTCCTTCAAGTCTCCCTCAGCAGTACTTAAAGGCGTTTCCAAAGCAAGACTTTATGAATGCTAAATGAACCCGGCGCCTTGTTCCTCTGCCACAAGAAAAGAAAGAAAACTTATCTTTTATATACATTATTTCCTTTATGGCTGGCAGTGCGCATCATGCGTCGCTACTGCCAGCCCCACTGCAGACACCGGCGCTGACCTTCACAAAGTCAAAGGGACACCACCAGCTCCTGGGCTGGAGCAGCACGCAGCTGGGCAGGGGTCAGGGAGCCTGGCTGGGTCCAGGCAGCCACCGATGGGTTCATCTGCTGCTCTCCAGGAAGGGAGAGGTGAGGCCACCACGAACGGGGAAACGTTCCGAGTCCTGCTCTCCATCGCTGTGATCTCGGATGACCCAGCCAAAGCTGGGACGTTGGTTGATGTGTCACCCTCCGCAAAGGTTTCTCAGGATGCAGCTTGGTCAGGATGGGATGGAGAGTGATGAACCAACAGGGAAACAGCAGCAGCCCAGCAAAGCAGATGGAGAAAGGAGAAAACACCCTCTGACTGCCCAGCCCTAGCACCATCTGTACCAGCACCTCTGCCTCACCAAGGAGTGCTGGTGGGGTCCTCGTTTGGGTGTCCAGTACCCAAACTCCCCCTGATTCCAAAAAGGACCAGGAACAAGCACATCAGTGCATCCAAACACCTTTGGCCATCCGGGTCATCAAGTCAAGGCCACCCAACGCTTTTCCTACTGGAGCAAACAGCCCCACCCCGTGCCAAGACTGACCCCACCACCCTCACTGTGCAGATTTGCAGCAGGATCGCCTTTCCCTGCCTGTGAAATGGGAAAGAAGTGCCTTTAGCTTCGCACAAAGCACTCTGAGAAGCTGGTCCACGTTCTTAGGGAATCACCCACCCAAAGGAAGTCTTGGGAGATTTAATTAGCTGCAGTCTGTGCTGTTTGAGCTTGTTAGGTGCTATATAATTGCTAAATATTATTATTATCTCTGCAGGTACAGCAGTTTGTTAGGATAATGATAGTGATTGACATTTCCCTGGCATCTTTCATCCCAACCAGATCCCATTTTACTCTATTATCTGACAGAGTTCTGCCTTGACTCTCCATATGTCTCCAAACTGTCAACAGGATCATAACCAGCTCAGCGTTGCCAAAAGAAATAAAGGCAAAGTGGCTCATGGAAGTTCACAGGATATATCACAAGCTGAGCAAGTTCAGCCTCATGCTCAAGAACTCAAGTTGCACAGGCAGGTGTGGTATAGACAGAGATACACGGGCTCCACTTCAATGTCAACGTGGAGCAAGGCTGCAAGAAGCGGGCCTGGAAGCCACCACAGCTCCCAAAAACCTCCCTTGTCCATCCCCATCCCCTTTTCCTGGCAAGCAGCAGTGGGTGCCACCACCATGAAAAATACATCCCAGGGACAGCAAAGCAGAGGGGCCACCGAGTGATTAATGGGAGACTATCAGTTTGGGATAGGTCTCTAAATTCTCATTAAGTCAGGTGCTGAGGCGTCGCACATTAATCCAGAACATTTCCCCTTCGGCCCAAACAAATAAATAACTCGTGTATAATTCAGGGAGAACTGGGTGGAGCCATCTCTCCCCCTCTCTCCGTCTCTTTCCAACTAACCAGTGAATAAAACATCGCCCACAAATCTATTAGGCTAATTTTAAATCCTGACAATTTAGCAGCACTTCAGCAAGATAAGAGCCATTTATTAAAAGCCACAGTTCATTAAGCCAAATGCTGCTGGCGTATTTACTCAGAGAAACGGGGCTGGGCTCGGCTCTCACCCAGACCAGAAGTCTCCAGAGGAGCAGGAGTGATCCTATTTCACCCAGGAAGGGAGGCCAGCAGGAACCCTCGCCCACCTCGAGCACACGTGGGGCTGCGCACGCTTCCCAGCAAAGGAGCTGGGAGTCCGTGCTGCCTTCTCCCCTCTGGGATGGACACGGAGCAGAAGTCCTGGGATGCTCTGCACCACCACACCGTGGGACTGTTCCCAGAAGGATCGACACCCCAGTCCAGATCGGGATTGCTTTGGAACCACGCCCGTCAGTGGCAAGCACAGACTGACTTTGGCGAGCGATGGTTGCTTCCAACCACGCGCCAGGAGAGGGCTACTGAGGAGGAACTGCTGCTTGCCAAAGGCACCAGATTGCACCCGGAGCTTTCCTTCCTCCAAGCTGCCTCTTGACATCTCTGCTGATGCCCTCTGCTGTGCCAGGGCACCGGCTCCCAGGGGCTGTGACAGTGACGGGGGCTGTTTGGGACACACGGAGAGGGCTGGAGGCTTCCATGGCACTGCCAGGAAAGAGACGGACTCGCCAGTGGGAGCAGCCCTGCTCTCGGGGAACTGGGATTTTTGTTAACCTTCACAAGGGATGGGTTGGATGCTCCACCCAAACCAAGACACCACAACCCGTACAGCCAAGCTATGCATGAGCCCTCACACCTACAAAATTTGCCCAGCAAAGATGTGCCCGAGCACAACCTGGCGGAGCAGACGTGGCCTCAGCAAGCTCTGTGCCAGCACGGATGAGCTTATTCCACTCGGGAACCCCGTGCCACACGCAACCAGAGGATTTTTAAGGTCGCTTGCAACCCAACCCGTTGCAGGATTCTCTGATCCTGTGGCTCCCAGCGGCACGGAAGGAGCGAGGGCGAGGGGCTCGGTGGTACCCGGGACGGAGCCGGCAGGGACGGAGCTGTGCCAGCATCGCTGCGAGGAGCCGGCGGCAGAGGGCAGTGGAGAAATCCCATCTGGCAGAGTTTGTGAGTGTAATTCATTCCAGCGGGAGACATCCAAGAGACTTTATCAAGTGCAATTGTCCCACTGCGCCTTTCACCTGCACACACTTGCAAGACAGTCTGGAGTGACTACAGAGTATCCCTTTACAGTCAGAGCTGAAAGGAGCATTATAAAGGTGAATTAACATTTTAAAAGAACGTAAAAAACCCAGAACTGTTCTAATGATGATTAATGGGAAGCTATAAGGGAGGCCGTGACCTCCTGGTGTCATTAAATGGATTGGCAGGTTTCTGAGCATTAATTATAAATAGCCACAGGAGTTTGAGTGCTTAGCAGAACGATGATAAATCCATGACACAGGCACAGGGACAAGGAGCCAGGAGCATGGGGGAACACGTGCCCGTGTGTGCACGCACACGGCTCGGCGTGCAGGGGAACACGGGTTTGCACATGTGTCACACGCAGGAAAGAGGCAGAAAGCCAAAAAATGAGCCTGTCTGAGGATACTGGTGTGTTTGGGTGGATAGAGAAATGGGCAAATGATAAATTAGGCACTGCCAGTCAATCACATTTTCTAAATGTTTTATATCCCAAAAGCTATAAAAGCAATATTCCTTTCTGGCCTTATTGGAGCCATTTCTGGAAGGCAATCACATCTGTTTCCTCGGGGATTTGAGCTGAACTGTGCCTTGGCTTTTTTTCTTCCTCGCCTTTTTTTTCCCCTCCCCTTTCTATTTACTCTCTAGCCTGTTACCAAAGCAGGGTCAGAGCATGCATACAAATAGGGAGGAGGAGTGAAAAACAAACAGCCCTGAACCAGTGATGAACAGACAAAAAGTGGCTGCAAACTTCTCATGGCAAAGCCACCGCTCCAGTAATCAGGGGCCACACAGATTTTGGGTCAGGCATCTCCTACGTTAGCATTTCCTTTAATTTAATATGCATTATTCCACAATTTCATTGACATTATGGAGATCCGCATCTTGGGGCACTGCTGTGCATCACCTCGGATGTGCTGAGGCACCCAGCCTGCCCGGGATTTGCAGCGTTGCACAGTTCTCCTCCGAGAGCCCTCGGAGAGATGCTCCTGCATTAAAGCCCAAATCCCTCTCTGCGTCCCACAGGGGCCCAGAGCTGCAGCCACAGAGGTGCCTCTGCCCCCTCAAGCAGAAGGTGAGGTTTCTGCAGGAGTTCCTCGGGAAGGGAGGGTCAGCAAAGGGTCGGAGCCGGCAGAGGGAGGGTCGGAATGAACACGGGGTGAGTGGAGCGAGGACCTCGGGCTCGTTAATGAGCTCTGCCAGGGAACCACAGCGGCTGCGGAGGGGGAGAGCTCCTCTCGCTGCCAGCGACAAGAACAAAAGGCTCCGGGGGAGATGCCAAAGGGGCAGTCCCGTCCCCGGGCATCCAGACACCCTCTCAGCATTCGGGAGAGGCTGGAGGTCCCAGACCTGGCACAGCTCTCACCCGCAGCCACATCCCACACCCAGCTGAGGCAGCAGCCCCAGCATCCAACCGCGGGACATTTCCACTGGGATTGGGATCCCCATTTCCTCCAGCCCCTCTCCGAACCATTGTTTTGGTTCCTGCCACTCCACGGGAAAGCAAAAGCACAAGCCAAACACCCCCACCACTGAAATTTAAAATAGTCCTGTTTAGATTTAAGTCTCATTACCATGCTGGGCCCTCCTGTATTATTTCAGCTGATTGGAATATGGTGGCAAAGGAATAAGTTCTCCATACAATTTTCTTCCGATCCTATTAGTTGCAATACAATTACAGTGAATACATCAATTCTTCGTCCCAGCAGCTCCTGGAAAGAGCCACCTATTAAAAGCTGGCTTATTAATGGAATTGTACATCCAGGATTAATCGGGCCACGCTGGCCATTTCCATTTCTCACTCCACAAGTGCTTTTGTTTGCTTAATAGGCTGAAGTAACTTGAGAATGACACAACTTCGAGCTTCCCCCATTTGCTTCGTGTATCGGCAGCAAATTTAATATCGCTTTCCTCGCCGGCATCTCTCCGGGATAAAACCTGGCACGTGCTGCCAAGGAAATGCACGCCGCAGGGTGGGGAGGGGCAGAGGCACAGCCAACATGGGGAAATTCCTCACTGATCCAAGGCTTTAAACCCAAAGGCAAATGGCAACACCAAAAAAATTTGTCAAAGCCTGCTGGGTGAGAGCCACTGGAATATCATCCCACGAGCAGTTCAAAACCCTCCCAGTGCCCCTAAGAGCGTCACCCCCTGCCCAACCTGGTCTGGGGGGCCCCCTCCAGCCCATCTCAGCCCCTGGGAAGCCCCAGCCCATCTCAGCCACGGGAAGCCAGCCCCATTCCCCAGCATCATCCCCGCACTTGGAAGCAAGGACGCTGTTTGCCAGCGCAGATATTCCTGTGGCAGCAAAGTCACTGCATGTTGAAGCACAGTAATACAGTATGACTTCTCCCTTTAATGGAATTTTTCTAGCCCACTAGGAAAAAAAAGACTCCATTAGCCATACTACAAAGGCTCCTACTTATTAGTATTTTAGAACAGCGGCAAAAACATTCCTTGAATCTAATTATTGCTGACAAATATGAAAATTGAAATCAAAGTTAAATTTTCAGCTACAGTGCCTCATTCGGCCGCGGCTCGCCCGCTCCCAACGATTGCATCAACACATTTATTCTGCTGAGCAGGCTCCCAGATTGGGCCCCCCATTCCCTGCAGCCCACCCCTCCATCTTCGGAGGCATTAACTCTGACACATTCATCTCAGCAGCCGGGCCACGGAACCAACTTCATGTTTACCAGTTGTGCGCGGCCGATGGATCGCAGCGAGGCTTCCAGGGGCTGGAGAAGAAGGGAACAGAGCTTGCTGCTAGAACTTGCTGCTTTTTTTTTTCCCCTCATTTTTTTTTAACTTATTGTTATTTATTTCCAACTTCGCTGTCTCCCATCCCCTCCCAATCTCATCTCCAAAAGGGTGATTTTGAATTCCACAAGACAGAGAACGTGGAAGGGAGGGGAGAATGGAGAAAGGGGGGAAATAAGGAAAAAAAAAAAGCCTTGTCAACATATTTCCTTTCTCCTACCTCCCCCCAACATACTGTAAAAATCAATCCCCTTTGTCATTTTGCTCTGCTTGTGTGAATGTTTAATGGCTGTCGAGGGAGATAATGATTGCTGCTAGGAAATTCATTTCAGATTTGCTATTTATAAAGTACTTGGTGCTCAGGTGGGAAATTAACATAAGGAAGGGGGAAAGGGACCGAACCAGGGAAAAAAAGCAGCAGGAGAGGAGGGACGAGATGCTGCAGGGCTGGTTGGAAGGGGATGGGCCCAAAGAGAACCCAGAGCTGGTGCCATCTCTCCTGGGGCAGAGGGAAAAGGTTTGCACGGAGCAAGGATGGCACTGCCAGCCCCTTCCAGCACCCACCCGGGGATGCCAGGACACAGAGCCAGGACTACCCCTGTGTCTGCGGAGACACAATAAAGACACTCTTACATCTGCCAGGTTCAGCAGAAAGGAGGAAAATGGATGGATTTATTTACATTATCTCATTCTTATACACGTCCCAACTCCACCAGGGATTGGAGGACATGTCACTTCCTTCTCAATCCCACTGGAGAAGAAATGTGCTCATCAAAGTTCTCTTATCACAAAAGGAATGAAAAACAGAAAATACCGTTAAGTAAACATTGGCCATTATTTACATGAAACTGTGTGAGAAAGAATCTGACTCCAAGGTTAAAAACAGAAGGCTTACAAAAACCAGGGCGACATGCCCCCAAGTGCCCGGGGGCTTTTGGAGCCAGCGGTGCTCCTCGCACACCATCCTTTAAAACCCAGAGCACCAGCACCACCAGTGGTTTGTGCCCCAGCTCCCTCTCCAGCCCCTCATCCCTCTGGATCAACCCCAAACCTCCCCTGAGGCCCCTCAAAGCCCACCAACCTGTTGCCAGGTGTGGGATTTTTGAATCCCGAGGGGATTCCCATCTGTACAGCCAAATCCCGCAGCACCAACGCTGCCATTGAGTTGCTAATTCCTTGTCTCAGAAGTTGCTTTTCACTTTCTGATTTTTCAATAATAGGCTTGGTATGAATCCCTTAAGCTTCTGAAATAAGCCGAAAAACGCTTTTCCAGCCATTTACATAAACACAAGTGGATCAGAAGGAATAATCATAGTTTATGCATTATTTGGGGGCTTTGGAGATGGTTTCTAATGTGGTGTCAGGTTTTGAAGCCCAAAACATACAATGGGAAGCGCTGACGTGAGGAAAAGCAGCACAAAAAGTAAACAATAAATAATACACGTTTTTTTAGCATTGTCTTCAGTGACAAGGCGGTTTTGGCTCTGCCACTACCCCGGCCTCTAATGGATCATGGATCCTGCTCCTCGCCAGCTTTGCTCCAAAAAGGGCTTCATTAAGAGAGATGTCACTCATCCTAAATTCAAATTCACCCTGTGCCAGCCAGCCCTGCCGCTCTCCTGTGCCTTGGCCTGCTATCAAAAACCCCAGTGCTGGCTTTGGGGACTGACTTTGGAAAACTGAAAGTCTAACGGAGGCACCCTCTGATCTCTAAATGCCATCTGTCCTGTAGAAAGGGAATAAAAGCTAGAAACACCCAAACCAACCCAGGAACGTAGTGCTATTCACCAGATAACTCCTCTAAGAGAGGAAAAAAGGCCCCAAACACTAAAAAAGAGAGAGAATATTACAGTATTAATGAACCTTGCTTTGCTCTGAGGGCCCGTCACGCTTCCAGTGAGGCGGGTCAGGTTTGGCTTTCAAACCAGTTCTTTAAATCAAGAATTCTGTTTCTGGTAAAATGGAAACATTAGCAAAGGATCTGTTTTGAAGAAATAACAATACAAAATGGAACAAGGCTGGAGACTCCAGGCTCTTTGATACCGCTGGAACGTGGCCTTCGGAGCTCTTCTTTTTTTTTTTTCCTTTTTTGTTTGAAACCACTTCACAACTTTGTACATAAAGCTTCGGCGAGCTCCAAAGAAAATGCTTCGAAAATCAATCCTTACTTTTCCCAGAATTTACTTTCACCGGGAATTTGTGATTGCTCTTTTTTATTTCGTTTTTTGGAATTAGAGAAACCTGAAACATTCTGCTTCGTTTCTAATATTACCCAATTTCCTGTGGCATTTCCTGCTCCTTAGCAGCTGCTCTCTCCCACTGTGAGTCACTGGAGGAGGTGAACCAGCCCCATGGATTGAGCATTTGTGGTTTTCCAAGCTCTTTTCCAACCTAAATCGGGGTTTCCCAGGATCAGCAATGTGCAAGGAAAATACACCATCCCCTCAAGGCCAGGTTGGACAGCGCTTGGAGCACCCTGGGGTGGTGGAAGGTGTTCCTGCCCACGGCAGGGGGTGGAATGAGATGAGATTTAAGCTCCTTTCCAACCCAAACCATTCTGGGACCTTTTCCTGGAATTTCCCAAAAAATCTCTGCCGAGAACCCTCTCCCATCCTTCCTCCAAGCCAGATCCAGCACTGCTCCAGCAGCGAGCACTTGGCACGAGCCCCAGCTCAGCAGGGCAGAGAGGGGAACCTTCCTTCCACCCACCTCCAGAGCGTCCTCGGTGCTGTGCTGGGCTGTTCACTCTGGCAGCACCTCCAGCCCCGTTATCCCCTGGGAAGGCAGAGGATTCCACGCCAACCTCCAGCAGTGCCGTAGAGGGAACCCTCCAACCATGAGGAACCCAGGCCTGGCGGATGCCCGGGATCCTGACTTCCCCACGCAGCTGCTACCAAGCACTTCAGAGCCGAGGCTCCTTTTTTTGACTGCCCTGATTAGTAAGCGAAGCATGTGGGAGGTGGAGGAAGGGAAAGCAGGAGGGGAGGGGGGCAAGAATGCCAAGAACCAAACACTGTCTTTAGTGGGAAGAGTCAACAGGACAAGGGGGCCAAGGGGTCAATTAATTTACAACAGCTTTCAGCATTAGACATATTAACTGTGAAGCGCATCAGAAACCCGCGCCCTCCCTCGCGGCGGCGGATAACAGAGCCCGGCGAGGCAGCACCTCTGATTTATTATTAACCAGGAGCAAGGTGCGTGCCTGGGGAGGAGGAGGAGGGAGGGAGGGAGGTGGCCGGCTCCTCCCGGCTGCCAGCCACAGCTCCAAACGTGCCGGGGGCACGAGGGATGTGAGGCACACAGGATGCACCCCTGGAAGGGCTGGAGGGACCGGGGTGCCCCGAGGGGGGCAGTGACAAAGGGATCAGTCTTTATTCCAGAATGGTTTGGGTTGGGAAGGGACCTTAAAGATCATTTTATTCCAGCCTCTGCCGTGGACAGGGACACCTCCCACTGGACCAGATTGCTCCAAGTCCCATCCACACTTGGGCACTGCCAGGGATCCAGAGGCAGCCACAGCTGCTCTGGGCACCCTGTGCCAGGGCCTGCCCACCCTCCCAGGGAACAATTCCTGCCCAATATCCCATCCGTCCCTGCCCTCTGGCAGTGGGAAGCCATTCCCTCTTGTCCTGTCCCTCCAGGTCCTTGTCCCCAGTCCCTCTCCAGCTCTCCTGGAGCCCCTTTAGGCCCTGGAAGGGGCTCTGAGCTCTCCCTGGAGCCTTCCCTTCTCCAGCTGAACAATCCCAGCTCTCCCAGACCAGTTTTTGCCAATAAAAGCTACTAAAGGCATGAAAAACCCACATGCCGAGGTGTGGGTGCTGGCTGGCAATGGGAGACAGCAGCACGGCTTGGACTTCCACTATAACATCCCCAAATCTGGCACCTTGCTCATTTTGGCCCCCGTTTGAAACCAAGAGCTCAACTCCAAGTCCTAGTCACAGCTCCAAGCCTTTGCCAGGAGAGAGGAGATCAGTGAGAAAGATGAACATGAGATGGATCAGGTTTGGGTCCTGCTGAGTCTAACAGGAGATTTGTCCCCGCCCATCAAAGGAGAATGACCAGTAATGCTTAAAAAGCCCTATTTCCCCTCTTTAAAGCTCTTCTCCCTTCAACTGGAGAACAAGCAAGGAAAGCTCTGCCCTTTCTTGCCACTACTGAAGTTTGGGAAGCAAAGACAAACACAAATGAAGATCTTTTTCTGGTCCCCATGGCCAAATATTTGCTCCTCACGTGGTGTTTCCCAGGCTGAGGAAAGCTGAAGTCCACCTCTGCTGTCTGACTGGAGCTGCCTGGGAAGAGCTCTCCCCATCCGCTCCGTCCCGGTTTATCCCAGAAAACAGCAAGCCCCGCTCGCTACCCTGGCCTAGATCTGTCAACTGATCAATTTTTTCCCCACAGGGAAAAAATAAAATGGGGGGAAAATCACAATATGGGTATTTTTAAGTGAAGACTGCAAGAAAAATACACACAGCAGACACTTGTAATATCGAACGCACTCGTCTCAGGCGTAAGTCGAAGGAAGACGGGAAAACCACGAGCCAGGGTTACTGTGCTGGTCAAAATGTCTTCGTGGAGAGAGGAGAAGGTGAAACACAAAGGTATCCCAAAACTGGCTGCAGCCTCCAGAGCATCCAGCACCAGTCTTGTACAGAGGGAAGGTCCCTACGATGGTTCAGAAGTTTAATTTTACCAGAGGAGGTTTTTTCCTGGCTCCCAGCTCCCACTTGACCCCCTCTGCTCATCAAACTGGTATTTATCTCCTTTTGGCCCATGGGGCTCATCCCAAATGTGGGAGAGAGAGAGCAGTCTCACACCAGCTTCGGCTCCCACAGAAACCCAAATCTGGCACTTCTGCTCATTTGGGCCCCTGTTGGAAACAGGGGGAGCTCAACTCCAAGCCCAAGCTGCAGGTCCAAGCCCTCACCACAAACATCTGAGATGGACGATTTTTGGCCTCCTCATGTACCCGCTGATGGCCACGGGCACCTTGCTCACCTGTGTTTTATGGCCAGTGAACAACTGCATGTTCTGGAATGTGTGTCAGCACTTCGGGGACCTCACACAGCTCCAGTCCCCCAGTGGGGCTCCTACACCTGGTGCAGCTACAACACAAACCTACTCCAGCGCGTGCTCCTGTGCTCTGAGGTAACTCCTAACACACAACTGAGTTTGGATTTCATTTTGATTTCATTTCCATCTTTGTCAGTTTGATCTCCATCTCTTTCAATGGAGATCTCTCCATATCCACAGTGCAGAGCAACTACAACAACTTTACTCCTCCTTGTGCCCTGCCAGTCCCTGCTGTGTAACCAGCTCAGCGCAGGGACACTCCCAGGGAAGCAGCAGCAGCAGCAATCCGCACACGGAAAACCCCACCTGCAGCTGCACCACCCAAACCAAACTCCCGAGCCCCTTCCCAGCATTCTGGGTGCCATCCAGCGTTTCGCACCATGTCACTGCTTTCCAAAGGTCTGCTCGGGTTGCTGTTTGCTCCGCTGCATCCTAAAAATGTGCCAATTAATGCCAGGCAGTGGCCTGATTTCCAGAGGTGCTGATACCTCCTCACAGCTCCGCTGGGAATCCACAGGAGTGACAGATGCTCGGCCACGCTCCAAACCCAGCCATCGAGCAAGCAGAGTGCATTCCCCTCCTTTTATGTACTGCATATAACTGGGTTATCTAATCATGTAGGTATTGATTATTACTGTTATTACCTATTAAATAGCTATTCTGTGCTGTTGGGGTGAATATCACGTTTTATTGACCCGCACGATAACTATTAACCACATCTAATATTTTTCCCGAGGACCAATAAATCCGGGCATTCACAAAAAGATGTCGATACATGTAATTTTTCTTATACACATTCATTAGTGCAATTACCTCCTGCACCAACTGCCAGGAGGTTTCCCCTCGCCCTTCCACCGAGAGAAAATCTTCTCAGGATGCGTGGCCTCAACCCAGATTCCAAATCCTGCTCTTCCTGAGGGGAAGCACCCAGCCTCTCCTCCCTGCGGCGGTGTCTCTGGGTCAGATCCAGCCTTTCCATCACACACCAGCACAGCCTGTCTCAGTTTGGGAATTATCTGCATCCCAGCCACATCCAACGAGCGAATAATTCTTTCGGATGAGGAACGCTCTGTGTAGGATGTTGACACATGCTATTATTTTACATACCTATTTCAGCTTGTATGCTTATTAGAATAAGGTCTTTATGCTAATTTGTAAATCAAATTCCCATAATTCTTGGCTTACTGATGCTAAAGGCCCAGCTAAATCTTCTATGACCTTTTAGCCTGGTTAATCCTTTTACGCGTGGCTGAGGGAAGAGTTTTCTTGTCTCTTCCACTCCCGAGTGCTGGGGTGGCATTTTTGCCTCTTCCTTAAGAAATCCAGGTGGGCTGTGAGTCAGGGACACAGGGCGCCTGTGAGGCCACCCCTCTGCTCTGAGCCAGGGAGAGAGGGAAGAGAAAACGCTGCTGCCTGGTCCTTGTGCAAGGATATTTCAGGTTTTCATTGCTGCTATTTAAAAACCAGACAGAAGACACAGAGCAAACACAATGAGAGCTGTGTTGCCAAATTGCCACTCACTTCCCGACGCCCGGGGCTATCCCAGCCCTCTGCAGCCTCCCCTCTTTCCAGCTCTTCTCCCAGGTTGTGGCTGGACATTTTCTGGCTCCGTCCATCTTGAGTCGATGCAGTGGACACCTCCAGCTCATTCCCAAGGGGATGCAGCACCCAAGAAATGCCCTGACCTCTCTCTCCAGCACCAACACCCAACAGCTCCCTTGGTGCCCAACCACGCCGGGCATTCCAGGGCTCAGGGGGCTCCTTCCTGACGGACACAACACTCAGCAGGTCCCGTTTTGGGGCCACAATTCCACAGATCCAACAGCGAATCTACAGAACGTGCAGGACCTACAGATGTTTGCACAAATGCAGGTGGTCAAATGCTTCTGAATTATCCCACTTCACGCTCCGCTTGCCTTTCAAGCACACTCACAAACCACTTTTCTTATTGTTTGTTTGGCTGGAAATAGGGAAATGACCTGGAGTGTGGACGAACCGCTGCAGAGGGCAGCAAGCATCTCCGGAGATATTTGGAGGAGATTTGTGCAAAACACAGTTTTTCTGCATGACAATAATTTTCACATTTTCAAACACAAGCCAGCTCCAGTTCTGGACACCAAACAAGGGAGAAAACTTATGAGTTCCAAAAACTACTGTGATTATCAGAGGAATTAATGAAACGGAAGCACATTACTGCTCATTTTTAGTACTGCATACAAACCCAAATATTACCTTGGGGTTGAATGAACCCACACTTCTCAAAACTCTCTTTAAAAGTTTGTGCTAAAATACAAAATTATTTGTAGGGTGTGTTTGGGGTTTTTTTAAATGACTCTTAAATAAAATTATGCAAGAAAAGCTCCCAAGGGGACTCCTTCCCTCCAACAATGCAGCAACTCCCAGCCCAAAAAAGGCCCCAACTTTTTGCTGCCAAAGGCTGCCTTGTGCAATATTTCACCAGCTGCCCACAGCTCTGCCCTGGGTCCTCCCCAGACCGTGGAACAACGTGGCTCCCAGAGGGACTCAGGGACTTCTGACACCCACATCAGATTCCTGCAAAGCAGGGAACTGGGGGGTTTCGGGCTTAGGGAGGCAGCACATTCCTCCCCACTGCTCTGCCGCCCAGGAGAATTATAAAAATAATAAATAAATAAATAAATAAACAACTCGTTTTTGATCTGGAAGCTTTGCTAGGAGCAGGGAGAGGAAGCAGGAGGGATGACCAGAGACACGGAATAAGACTGCAAGGAAACCAAGTCAGGAGCCCCAAAGCAAGCATTAAAAAATAATAAAATAATGAAACAATAAAATAAATGAAGCACAAATTCTGGGCGGGAGAAGTGAGGAGGGGAAGGGGCGGCTTCATCCCTCTCCCGGGAAGCCCCGACCCTTCCCACCCGACCCGGGCTCCCCGCAGAGGTGGTGGCCAGGGGAGCCGGGGCTGCGGGCCCCGGGGAAGCCCCTGGCATGCAGGGATGCCAGCACGCCCGGCAGCGCGAGCGGGAAGCAGCAGCCCCGGGAGAAGGAGAGAGCTGGAGGAGCGGGAGCGGGAGGAAGGCGAAGAGGAGCGATGCCTCGGCGTGTGATGTGCATGTTAAGCAGCCTGTGCCGGTCGATACGGCTCGGGGGCTCTCCCTCCGCAGGAGCGGGCCCGGCCCGCCCAGCAGAGAGAAGTTTGTGGTGGGAGACACCCGGGCACCATCTCTGCCCTCACCGCAGCCCCCAGCCCCACACGGGCTGGGCTTCCAGACCCACCCGAGCCTTGCTGCAGCGCACCTCGGCAGGCGGGGGACGAGGCTGGGCTGGTTTGGGCATTCCCAGCCTTCGGTGGGCACCTCGGAGCAGCGCAGAGGTGGCTGGATCCGGCTGTGGAGAAGGAGGTGCGTTCACCCCCGCGGCGTGCATCCATCCTCAGCAGAACCCACGTTTTCCCCCCGAGGAACGCCTGCATCCCCCCCCGGGATGCATCCGTCTCGCCCAGGAATACCTGCACCGCCCCGGGGGTGCATCCACGCTCCAAAGAGTGCCCGCAGCCCCTCCCGGGGGTGCCTGCATCTCCCCGAGAAGTGCCTGCATCCCGCCCCGGAGCCCCGGGTACCAGCCGCCCCCCGAGCACGGCGCAGCAGCCCCTGGCGCATCCCCCGGCGCATCCCCCTGCGCATCCCGAGCTCCCGCGGCGGCCCGGGGCAGGATGCGGTTCCATCCTCTCCTCCCATGGAGGAAACCCCGCTCCCACAGCCCCTCCAGATGGCTGCGAGGAGCCTAACGCGAGCTGACAGGCTCGGCGCTCCCGGCCAGATGGGGCTGGCTCCTGCCGCCTCTTCCCCCCTCCTTTTCCCATCGCTTTTTGCTCTTTTTTTTTTGCCTTGCACGGCCCCCCCCTCCCCTCCAAGCACCATCCCCCAGGTGGGGGGAGGCAGCCGTGCTTATCCGGGACAGACTGGAGAAGGACTTCCCAACTCCCAGCCCGGCGGCAGCGGGGCTGCACCGAGTTTTTCGGACGACCTTGCTGGAAAAGCAAAGGCGTGGGGGCAGCACGGAGGAACCCCGGCCCCCCCTGCCCCCCAGCCTGTTGGATCATTGATCCTGCCAGAATCATGCTGGGATGGCAGAGCCCTTCCGCACCCGCAAAAATCATCAGGACGCCAGGGGAGAAGTGTCCCCCCCGCCAGCTCCGGTGCACCGGGAATTCCTGCGCCGTACCCGCATCCGCACCCCCCGCAACTTCACAGCGGGCTGGGGGACCCTTTCCCAGCTCTGTCCCCGCTCTGGAGAGACCCTCGTCCCCACTCTGGGGGGGATTCTCAGCCCCCAGCCCCCTTGGAGGGTGCTGCTGTGGGACCGCGCATCCTCCGCCCGCCCGGGCTGCGTCCCCCGCGGCATTCCCTACCTTGGGAGAGGAGGAGCGCGGCCATCCCGGCGAAGATCACCCAAGAGACGGGGTGGTGCATTTTGGCCTGGGCCATGTTTTCCTCCTCCTTCCCCACTCACTGCCGGGCGGGGAAAGG
>VYXC01008144.1:157267-172828 GCA_013397175.1 Platysteira castanea
CACCTCAGTCTGTGTCTGCATCCCCCCCATCTCCAGCATCCCACCAAACTCCCTGGCATCTGCATCCCCCCGAATTCCCCTGGCATCTGCACCCTCCCCACATTTCCCCTTTAGCACCCGCACACCCCTACAGCATCCTTGCAATCCCCCAAAGCTCTTCCCCACCGGGAAAGGGGGTGAATCCCTCCCGGAGTGACTGCACGATGCTGTGACTCAGTTTCCCCACCTGCACGAAGGTGGGAGGGATCCACACACCCCCACCGTGCCCCACCTGCCTGGCCCAAAAGGAAGAGCGGCACCTGCTTCTGGGGGGCTGATGTCTGCAGGACAGCCCTAACAAACCTCTCCCCCTTTTACAGCTAATCCCAGGTGGAAATGGCTCTAAAAGCAAATTTAATAAGGAAAAACTCTTCCGTTTGGAGCAGAAATCTCCTTTTAGTCCAGATCAAGGGGTTTTTCCCACGCTGCAACCACGCTCATCTGAGTCCTCACACCAAGCCCAGCTCCTGCTCTGAGCAGCACCTGGGCCCCTTGGAGCCAGTCTAGGGTTGAACACGCTCCTGTTACCTCAGCTCCTTGCACATGCCAGCTGCTGGTCCCTATTTCACATCACCAGAAATAAAATAGTCGTTTCTCCAATTCAGGATTCCCAAACCAAACACATCTGTCCACACCACAACCCAGCATCAAGAGCATGACACTCACATGCTTACACAGAAAAGGTCCTTGAGACCAAAACCTTGAATTATTTCCACCCTTTGTAAAATAAAAAGAATATCTGAGGCTCTGAACCCCAAGACGCCCCTTTAAAACAACCTAAATAAAAAATATCACATTAAATATTATTTTCGTAAGTGGTAAGGATGTCTTATTTCGTTCCTCGGGGTGACTCACAGCCCTTTCAAATAACATTCTGGCCAGAAAAAAATGACAAAGAGGGAAAAAAAATTAAAGATATCCTGGCTTTTTTTGTATTTATGCCTCCTGAGAGGCTTCCAAAAGTCTGAGCTGTTCACTTTGCAATTCAGAAGAAGACTTGGCTGCGAACTCTTGGAAATCCAGCTGTGTTTCTGTCTCTATCGCCCAGAGAGGCTCTCCGAGTCAGCTCCCGGCCAGTCGCTGTGCTGCAGGGAGGTGACAAAGCACAGGTCCCTCTGCTCCAGCCCCATCAGCAGCTCTGACAATGACTCAAATGTCAGCGCTGGGAGGGCTGGGCAGCTCGGGCTGGGTGCTCCCACCAGCCCTGTTCGATGCCTGCCAGCGGCCAGCCCGAGGGCCACGCTGTCCCCAGCCACCGAGGAGATTTCACCCATCCCTGGGTGCTCCCCAGCACCTTCCCTGAGGGGATGCATCACCTTCCACCGGGGCTTCCCAAAACCGTGGCTGCTGTAAAGCTGCAGCCTGATGCAGAGGGCTCTTAGCTCTCCTTCCTTCTCCCTCCCAGGGCTTGGCTCAATCCGCAGAGCTCGAGGAGGTCCCGTGGATCCAGAGCTCTCCACCACCACGTCCTGGCAGCACCAGGAGCACCCCACACCCTGCCAGCACCTCCAGCACCTCCCAGCTCATCAGGACGGGCAGAGCTAACGAGGACAGCAGCACTAATGGCCCAGTCCCGGGCTGCACGGGTGGTGCAGCAGGACTCTTCTGTGTCTGGGAAAACACAATAAAGACGCTCTCACCCCTGCCAGGTTCAGCAGAAAGGAGGGAAAAGAGAGACTTTATTTACATATGTCATATCTTATAGAATTCTCAACTCCACAAGGGATTGAAGAGCATGTCACTTCCTTCTCAATCCCACTGGAGAAAAAAGATGCTCATCAAACTTATCACAAAAGGAATGAAAACCAGAAAGTACTGTTAAGTAAACATTGGCTATTATTTACATGAAACTGTGTAAGAAAGAATTCTGGCTCCAAGGTTAAAACAGAAGGCGTAGCAAAAACCAGGGCAACACTCTTCTCCAGAAGCAAATACAGCTATGGGGTGTTTAACCTTGTCCTATCCACCTCAAAACGTCAGGGCGTGGAGTGTTCCTCCAGCACAGCCCCATCGCTGCTCCAGGGACCTCCAGCTGATGGAAAACCCTTGGAGAGGGGGAAGGCCCCCTAACCCCAACCCATCCCAACCGCTCCACTGCTTCCCCGCCACGCCATCAGCATAAATTGCCTACAATAAGGTGCCACACAGCAATTTTTACCACCCTTGGCAGCGCTCCTGCCTTTGACCCCAGCTTGCCGAGCCAGCGACTGCGCTCGGAGCAGCTGGAAGTGGTCGATTAGGTTAGTCTGGTTTATTACCAACACATTATGCTTTAAAAAACACCACTTCCCTGCCTATTTGCCTAAGCAGGGAGAGCAGTTTCTAAGTCAGCCCTACGCAGTCGCTGCTCTTCCTACAGATTTGCTCCATGCATTATTAATCCACACAGCGCTCGTTCCGAGCACGGATATTTACCCGATGCACCAGAACAGCTCTTAAGGAGCCTTTGGCTTGTGGCTTTGTGGAACATCAACTTTTCATGTTGAACAGCAGGTGATGTTCAACAGAATGCCTTGCAATAAATGCCTAATATCTCCATTACACTCGTCCATATCTGTGTGCTGGGCTGATAGGAACATGCAGATAGCAGGGCTGCACTCCTGAGATAGAGATGGGGGGGACAAGTTATTCACTGGAAATCATAGAGAAATATGTATTTGTACCCGGTGTTAACCAGGGACACCATCCCTCCGTGCATATCGAGATGCAGACGGCCCCTTCCGGCAGAAATTCCTGCAAAATTTATATGAAATTCAATTTTTTCTGCCCCTAAATCTGCATAAAAGCCCAAAACACAACACCTTGGCTAAAAGTCTGCAGGGAAAAAAAAAAAGTGATGTGCTGCTTTGCAAGGAAACCTCTAACTGGCTCTAAAAGGAGCGCTGTGACCTTGCTGAACAGCACTGCATAATTTTTAATAGACATTTTTTGCTGGAACTGACATACTCCCAGGCGTGGTTTTATTCTGCTAACATTTTTTCCAGAGGGAAATGCCATGTTTCACTGGGTTTTTTTCCTCATCCCTCCATATACATCCCTATAATTACTGTATGCATTACAATAGCATTGGCATGCCTTTGATAAGATCCCGGTTCCATTATGTTCGACTCTGTGTGTACACCCGGTAAAAACAGTCCCTCCCTTGAGCTCGTCAAGTCAAAATAGAGAAAGCAGAGGAAGGTGTTGAGACAAGAGCAAATTACTTCTCGTTTTAGGGCTGGAAGAATAAGGTTTGGGAAGGCTAAAGCCCCCCGCGTGAGGCCAGGGAGGGATTTTCCAGCTGTGTCACCAACGGAACCGAAATCTCCCGGATCTGAAGGGTTGTGCCTGCTTCCCCTTGCAGTGTTTCCCCACCCGAAATCAGCCGTGCTTGTGGCTCACCAGCACAACGGGGGAGTTGAGGCAACGCTTCCGACGCACCGCCAAAAATACCAGAGGTGAATTACGTGCAGAATGACCCTTTTTTCTTAAAAACGGGGAGAATTCATAAAGCTGGACGCACAGCCCAGCCCTCGTGTCCGCACAAAGGTGTCCCAGCACCGCCGTGCCCTGGCGTGCAGGGGACACACGGAGCCAGGCAGACGCGTGCCCACGGGTGCCCGGCTTTGCTCCTTTAATTACACCTCCTACGGGTGAGAAAGATAAGCCCAAACGGAGCAGCTGCACGAACGGAGGAAGGCTATAAGTTATTCATAAGTTCAGGCTCAAGCTCCTCTCTTGCTTTCACTCCATGACACCTTCAAAACATATTATTCATCTATTTTTTCCTCCTCTGGGAAGAGGGATGGTAATTGTAGTAAATATATCACTGCCAAGTCATCCTCGCAGCCTCCGAGCCCGCACGGCGCGAGGGGTAGGGATCTGAGGCAGCAGATTTGGGATGCCTGGGATCCGTGAAGGACATCCTCAGGCTGCCGTGGGGAGCAAAGCACGGGGGGAGAGCCTCCACACAGCCCATCAGCTCCACCACCCCAACCTTTGGGATCAAAGCCCCGCGATGAGCACTGAGCACCTGCAAACAGCAAGTTGTTTGTAAGACTTTTCCACGTCCAGCCCAGCGGGGCTCAGACGGGGACACCAACTCCCTCAGGATGCTGCACCCCATTTTCATCGCATCCCAGTGGCATTTGGGTCAATTTTGGGCTCCGTTTCTGGCTCACAAATTAAAAAAAAAAGCCACTCTCACGGGCATCCCTGCCTGCAGAGAGCCTTTGGAAACAAGAGCCACAGCTCAGAGGTTTTGTTTGCCCTCTCAAGGCTGTTCCAGACAGAATAATGCTCCTGCCAACTGAAGCAGCTCTCCTTGAGCTCAAGAGGTTGGTTTTTCTGAATGCAGCGACACGGATCCTCGTCTCGGCCCCATAGCACAGAGGATTTGTTGTATTGCAGTGCAAAAATAGCCCTGAAAGCAACATCTATGGCCACACCAGGGAGGGGAGAGGGCTCCGGCATCGGCGCGAGGCGCCGGGGAGGAGAGAGAGACACGGGGCATGGATTTTATTTGTCCTCGATTCCCAGGGAGGTCATTTACTGCAGTGCCCCTGGCACTTCCCCAGCCCTTTCTAGCACATTTGATTCTTGTGAGTTTTCTTAATCTCATCTCCTTCATTGGTTATTGCTCTTTCAGTGCTGAGCTCAGCAAGACCGCGGGTGTTTGGAGAAAGATTAGCGCTGAGTACATTAAACACGGCCCTGCCCTGTGCTGCAGGGCACCGGGTCAGCGCCCCGTCCCCCCAGCACCTTCCCAAACCCCGGGCCTTCGGCTCAGGAGGCTTTTAGCCACATCTCCAATGCCTCTTGCATCCCAGCACCTTGCAAGGAACCCCTTGGGGATTAAACCCCCAGCAGCTCCGGCACCGAGCACGCCGTGTTTCCCCTTCAAACTGAACCCCGAGCTGGACTTGGAGGGATCACCCCGCACAGCTTGGGATATTCTGTGATTCTGCTGATGCCTTGAGGGCCTAGAAATAGAGACTAGAAAAGAGTAAGGGAATGAAGGCAGGGATTTATTTGAAGGCCTTCAAGGGTACCACCCTGGGGAGCCAGAGACTACATCCAAAAATGGACCCCAAGATGGACAAGGAGTCACAAGTTCTTCCCACTTTTATAGGTTTGGTCCATTTGCATATCAGCATAAATTCGCCAATTAAAACTTTATTTAATGATGTAATTCCTTCAATTTCCCCACCTCTCTTGCGGCCCTAGTTTCCACCTTTTGGGCCTAGGACAGTCTGAGTGCCCTCGAATAGCAAGCTCGGAGAAGCTTTGTTGTGTCTACCCGGCCTATGAGAGCAGCTACCGAGCTACAAGGAACTTCAGTCACACACTGGGCAGTACAGGTTTGAAACATATAAAAGTTAAAACCCAAGGGATCACTATGGTGGCATAATAAGTGCTGAGGGACAACATGGTTTTCACAGCAGAAGAAGCAGAAAGAAATGGTGGATGGAGAGGGGTCTGGATCAGCTGGGCAAAGTGCCCCCCTGGACACACGAGAGCACCAAGCGAGAGCCACCCAGACCCTTCTCAGGCTGAATGTCCCCAGACACCTCAGACCTGCAGGCTCAGGGGGAGCAGTGGCCTCCAGCCCTGCAGGGAGGCGATGCCCACGGTGCCGAGCCCTTACCCAGTGCGCGAGGACGGGGCACCTGTGTTACCTGGGGAAATGTTATTCTCTGGGAAATTTTATTCTCTACATAAAATTCCCCATTTCAAGCAACGCAGAAGCAAACCAAGGTGGCAGCATGTTGTCCTGTTTTTTGCTAAGCTTTCTCTTGTAACCTTGGAGTCAGAGAATTTTCACACACTTTCATGTAAACAATGGCCAATGTTTATTTAACTGTCTTTTCTGTTTTTCATTCCTCTTGTGATAAGAGAAAGTTTGATGAGCATCCTTTTTCTCCAGGGGGATTGAAGAGGAAATGGCATGTCCTCCAATCCCTTGTGGAATTGAGAAACCTATAAAGTACGAGAAATGTAAACAAAAGTTCTTCTTTTTCCTCTTTCTGCTGAACCTAGCAGGTGTCAGAACCTCTTTTCTTGTGTCCTCTACCGACACAGCAGCAGCCTCTGGAGAGGAGCTCAGTGGCCATGCTCTGCTTGGTCCCACTGTTCCCTTAATTCCTTCCCTTCCCCCAAACAAACCATTTCCTCGGTATCCCAGAGATATTGCAGGGATGCTTCCCAGCACCCGCCCGCCACAGCACGTGCTGCCATCAGTCCCCATCCCAACCAGACCCTTATCGTGGCTCACCGCCTCCCGTCCCTGCTTTCCAGCTGATTAAATGTCTGTTTACCTACGGATTACAAGGAGGCAACAAGTCCATGTGGGAAGAGGCCCCGTGGCATGGGCAAGGGCTCTGCAAACAGATGGCTCCAGGAGATAGCGGCTGTTTGCTGCCCCATGCATGCTGCTGGGCATGAGGGTGGCACAGCCCTGGCTCAGCCCTACCTTCCCTTCCCTTTTTTTTCCCTCCTCAAGCTCCCTCTCCGACCTGGGGAGTGACGACAAGGACTCAGCCAGCTGCCCAAGTCTGTCCTGGAAGGTGTTGGAAGACATACTCGCCCCCAGATTTTTGCATTTCTAACCATCTCTTCCAAATCGATAACGGGGTATTAAATTCTCTGGGGGAAAACCCTTGCACAGCTGTTTTCCAGCTCCTCTGAAGCTCGAGGTTGCAGTGAGGTGGCTCAGCAGTGACCCACCACACCAGCTGGACTCGTGGCCATAAAGAAACCTGCAGCCACCTTGATGTCCCAGAGAATCCCACCTCGAGAGAGCTCTTCAGGAGCTGGGAGCAGACAGAACCGCACCAGATGTTATTTATAGATGAATATTCTCCGTCCTGGAAGGTGGCAACACCTTTCCTGCAGTGCTCAAACCCTGCTGTGCTCCCGAGGGCCGGAGCGACGCCTCCGGGTCCAGCCCAGCCTCCCGGCACCAGCCGGCCCTGGCAGGCCTCAAACACGGGATCCTTTGTACTCCAGATGAAGGGAAAAACAAACGCGCACGTTACAAAACACTGGCTGTGATGAAAGCGCCATTGGAGACCCCGCAGACTGTTGAGGGATTTTTTCCCATCTAATTCACATCTCCCACTCTCCATCTGCCGAAGGAGAAAACCAGGTAAAGCAGCCCCGGGAGGAACGGGATTCGTATTCCCCAAATAACCCTCATTTGCAATTTGAGCTTCTCCCGCTCATCCTGCCACCCCAAACTGATTGCATTCCCCACGCCCTCCTCCTCCTTCTCCCCCATCCCAAGCTTTAAAAGCCCGTGGTGTTATAGAGCAGCCTCAAAGCACGCTCAGGATTAGTCCCGCAACCTGCCTGGCAGAGTCAGAAAATTGAACGTGGTAGAAAAAAAAGGGAAAAGGGGAGAAAAAAAAAGAAAAAAAAAAAAAAAAACAGAAAAAAGAAAGAGTCAGCTCTCGTCAGGAGTGTGGTAGGACAAGGAAGTAATTTTTCTCTCCCCATTTCAGCTGGACGTTGCTGTTGATGTCCACTGCATCCTTTCTTCTCCGCCGTGCAGCTGTAGCATCGGAAAATTGGAGAGGGGAGGCACGGGGGGGAAGGCAATAGCAATTGAAATTGGATCCTATTGAATTTTCAATAGGACACCACAATATATACATATTCCAGCCTGCGATTGCACGGACGTGTAAGTCAGCAGTGGAATCTGTGAATGGTGGTTTGGAATAATTACAGTGGGGGGAAATCATCGGAGTAATGAGCAGTTGCTCCCGGAATATTCGGGGAAATGAAATGCCGAGTGCTGTTTATTAAACAGGGCTTTATTTCCAGTTTAGGGTGTTTGGGATGGAATTAGATGGCAAACACACAGCGTCACTGAATGGCTGGAAAACCTGGGATCACTGATGCTGCTCAAACCGCCGCATCCATTCCCTCCATTCTTTCCCTCTTTCTGCCTTCCCTTGTGGTTTCCTTATCCTTCCACTCCCTTTCAACCCCAGCAGCCTCTGGAAGGGGCTGTCAGGCAGCTCTGATGCCACGGCAGGAGGAAGGATGGTCCCTGCCCTCCAAGCTCCCCATGGACACCCAGGGATGCCAGCGCCGGGCCGGGGCAGCCAGCAGGAACAAAAGAGAGTGAGGTGGGATGGCACAGAGAAAGCCAGGAACCAGAGGGGCACCCCTCAGCAGCTGAAATCTCCTAAAGCTTTGAAGTTTTGGGCTGGGTTTTTCCCCCACCAATGTCCTGCACAGCCCACCCGCAGCCCCACGCCTCCAGCACTGCCTGGCACTCACCTGATTTATTGTTTTCTTTAGCAAGACCATAAAAAAGGCTCCGCAGCACAAGGGGACCCGAGCACGGCTATCAGGTCTGAAATATCCACTTGGAAAATTAGCAGGAAGAGCACACAACCCTGATATGAAAACCTGGGAGGTTCTGGAAACTTGCACGTAGGGAAGAATACGAACGTGGCACCCGACAGACGTTTCTGACACAGGTCTCAGCTTTGTGCAGGAGAAAATAAAAGATCAGAAAGCCACGGAAGCCTCAGAAATGCAGAACCCACGGCATGCTGGGGGTGGTTCCTGCTGCCCCCACATCCCAGACGGGATTTGAACAAGGATGTCACATTTGGGTCCTGACAGAGAGCAGAGGGAAAACCCAAGTGAACTGAACCAGATTAGACCACAGATAACCATAGTCCTAAAATAACAAAGGGCTTCATCACCAAAAAGTGCTGTCAATAACTCAGAAATTCGTATTCTCCCTCTAAAATATAAACTTGCACCCCAAATTTCCAGTAAGGGAAAAATTAAAATACTTGTCTAGCACCAAAGATATGATGGTAAAAAAATTTACTTATTTTTAAAATGCAAAATCCTCTCAGAATATTGAATTTTAAAATTCTACTTAGAAAAATTTCAGGAAGTGAATGTGGGGAACATAATAAAATATTCATTTTGCATTTCTTTTTTCCAATTATGCTCCTAATTTTGTCTCAATAAATATATTTGAATAGCAAATTTATATTTTCCTGAAATATTAGTCTACTTCAGAAACAGCATTTGAACCAATTGCAAATAGAAGCATCGTTTTTGAAAACAATAAATATTTATTTCTGTAATTTCCATAAAATTTCAGTTAAAATTTGAAGAAAAAAGCCCCGGGGGGGAGGGGCAGGAGGCCACAGGGGAAGGGAGATGGGGAGCACTGAGGATGATTCCTGCCCTCCTCCCAGCTCTGCCCCAGCTGCCCGTGCACCCTCCCAGCACCCGGATCAGCTGAGGAAGCAGAGATGAAGCTTTAAGGAGGAGGAAGTGCCTGTGTGTATATGCACACGATTTAGACATCTCAAAAGATTTCAGCGCTGTATTTCACATAATTCACATTTCTAAGCTTCTCCCTTTGCAGTGCGGGAGGTGAGCATAAATGAGACAGGTCAAAAGCCTTAGAAGCTTTGAAACATCTCCAGGTTTTCAAAATCGTATTTAAAATCTTCCCGTTCTGGGTGGAACAGGGCTGCCTAATGCCAGCCAGATGAAACCACGCTCCCCAAACCTCCCTGTGCGGGCACCTGGCACCTCCCAGACACGGCAAAAACCACCCCCAGGGCTTTGAGAAGTGCTCTGTGCCCTTCAGGCACACACCACCTTGCAATCAGCAAACCTCAGACCTGGAGAAAACCAAGAGCAAAAACAAGGCACCTCAGAGACATCTGCTCCTCGAGGTGATGCAGCATCCAGCATGGCCAGAGAGTTGGTCTGGCTTCAAATCAGCCTGGTCTGCCTGCAGTGAGGAGAGACGGGTGCTGATCCCACATGAAACGCAGAGAATTTTACTGTTTCTTGCTGTTTTAGTCACTGGGGGAACCAGTAAAACTATTTTGAACAATTTTTTTATGAGCATCACGAGGTGGCCTAAGGATTCACACAGAAACCTTCCCTGCTGCACAGAACCCAGAGCTGGGAAATGCAAGAAGCTCTGTTGTCCTGTTTTGTTCTAAACCTTCTGCTTTAACCTTGGAGTCAGAGAATTTTCACACACTTTCATGTAAATAATGGCCAATATTTATTTAACTGTCTTTTCTGTTTTTCATTCCTTTTGTGATAAGAGAAAGTTGGATGAGCATCCTTTTTCTCCCGTGGGATTGAGGAGGAAGTGCCATGTCCTCCAATCCCTTGTGGAATTGAGAACCCTATAAAGTACGATAAATGTAAATAAAGTCTCCCTTTTCCCTCTTTTCTGCTGAACCTAGCAGGTGTAAAAGTGTCTTTTATTGTGCTTTTACCAGCACAATGCTCCACAGCAATTTTGGGGCCTGTTTTGGGGGGAGCACTGTCCTCACACCAGGATTTGCACACAGGGGTGCAGGAGAAGAGCCTGGCTTTAGGCATGAGCAGAGCAGGAAATCTTGGCTGTGCCCCACTGAAAACGGGGCCCAAAACAATCAGACCCACTGGGAAAAAATCCAGACTGGCTATTGAATGTGTAGGCTGTAAAATAACACCACAGATCCCTGAGAGCTCTGCCACATCCCTCCATCCTAACTCACAATGTCTCTTCACACTCTGCAGTTCACTGGCCTCCCTTTCTCTGCACCACCCCTGCTCTGCAGCAAAGCCAACTTCCAGCACCGGGAGAAAAAATAAAAAACCTAAAAAACCCACAACAAAGCAAGGATCCAACACAATAAAAATAAATTAAAACCCCTAGAGGACACTGAGGAGAGTTGTGGCTTCTTTTACTGCGTTTTCCAAGGTGCTGTTTAAACACAGACAGGGGAAGGTGCATAAATACATCAGCTCAGCCCTCTGGCCTGCAGAAGCGTTGGCAGGGCACAGAGAGCACCGGGAGCTGGGATAATCACACCTCTGTGCCCCTCCAGCCCTGCCTGGGATCTGCTCCCCACCAGCTCCTCCAGCCCCACACAACAGGACCGCAGCACCTCCGTGCTGGAGCGGAGGGATGAGAAGGAACTGGGCAAGATGGTATCAGATTGCCTTCCCAAATCACCCACTCCCGGGCAAAAAGGGTCAAAATTGAGTCATCCTGGCCCTCACGGCTCCAAGGTGTGGGTTTGAATCCCTTTCCAAGCCCCTGCCATGGGCGGGGACGCCTTGCACTGGGTCAGGTTGCTCAGAGCCACGTCCAGCCCTGAGCACTTCCAGGGACGGGGCAGCCTCGGCTTCTCAGCTGTGCCAGGGCCTCCCCACCCCCAAAGGGAACAATTCCTTCCCAATATCCATCCAGCCCTCTCCTCTGCAGTGGGAAGCCATTCCCTGTGTCCTGTCCCTTCAGACCCGTGTCCAAAGTTCCTCTCCAGCTCACACGGAGCCCCTTTAGGCCCTGGAAGGAGCAACACGGAATCCCAGGATGGTTTGGGTTGGAAAAGACCTTAGAGCTCATTCCACTCCACCCCTGCCATGGCAGGGACACCTCCCACTGTCCCAGGCTGCTCCAAGCCCTGTCCAGCCTGGCCTTGGGCACTGCCAGGGATCCAGGGGCAGCCACAGCTGCTCTGGGCACCCTGTGCCAGGGCCTGCCCACCCTCACAGCCAGGAATTCCTTCCCAATATCCCCTCTAACCCTGTCCCTCGCCAGTCCAAAGCCATTCTGCCTTGCCCAGTCTCCCCACCTGGATGGGCCTGGGGAATCAGCCCAGCCCCAGCACGAGGAGTTGGGCAAAGCCTGCCCCTGTCCTCCAGACCAGCCTGGTGGCAAGGGATGGCTGGAGATTGCTGGCACAGCCTCGGGCAGCTCCGGGAGGATTGCCCAGGGCTGCCCTGATGCTGCCCATGACCACGGCCTCCCTCCCTCCCTCCCTGATCCCTCCTAATGCGATAACACTCAGCATAATAAATATTGTTAAAAGCAAAACTCTCTCTGGAGACTTCGGCTCTCGGGCGCAGGTGTTCAGGCCGTGGTAATTGGGTGAGTCATTCATTAAAGGAAATGCAATTTAAAATCTATTATGTTCTTTAAAACACAAAGCTTTTGATTTGTCCCACCCATTTCTGGCCCAAGCCCAGCAGCACCCGGGGCTCTCCTGTGCTGAGCAGGGCTATTCCTGCAGTGGAGCAGCACGACACAGACCTCACCCTCTCCCGTTCCCTGAATCCTCTTGGCTCGTAAAATCCCCCCTTTGTTTTGCAAAACCCTTTTCATTTCTTTTATAGTTTTCATCAAATAACCAAAGAGGGGAAGTTGGAGAAACCTGGAAGGTAAAAGAGGATACATCAGCCCAATCTATGAGGATAAATTGGATGATAAAACACAGCCCAGCTGAAGGACACAGAGAAACTCTTTAGTCTGGGGGGGCAGAGAAAGGAGTTTGATCAAAGAAAATGCCAGGTGATTTCTCCCAGCAGGGAAAGACACCTCAATAACCAACAGCCAAAAAATTAGAGACAGACAAATTAAATACAGCACAAATGTTTAGCAGCGAAGGTGATTAACCTTTAAAAGCCACCACCAATGGCAGCCCTGGGTTCAGCATCTCCCGAGATCCTTAAATCAACCCTGAACACCTTTTCAGAAGATTTACGTTCGACAAACACCAAATCCAAGGCTCAGGAAAGAGGTATCTAATGACTTTCCAGGGCCTGTTTATGTGATCTAAAAGTCCCTTCTGGCCCTAAATTCATTGCAGCGCTGCAGCTGATCCTCAATTGATCTTGGGAAGCAAAATCCTGCCTGACCAGCCCTGAAATCAAGACCCAAAGTTGGTCATTGAAGTTCCCACAATCTCCTGAAATTCATATGGGAGAAAGGTTCAATCAAACCTCCTCCCTCTGCCGTATCCTCCTGTGCAGGTGCAGGTGACTTTTGGGGAGAATAAAGCACAAAAGGGTGGTTGGAGAAGTTATCCTTGAGAATAACTGAGAATATATTGAATTTGAAAACATAAATATTGAGAATAATCTTAAGAAGTAGAAGAAGGAGACTAGAACAAGCTTCTAGGTCCAACTTTTCAATCCAGACAAGAAACAAGTTGACCCAAGCAGCTGCCCTGGCTTTGCAGGTACCCAAACACAGTTGACAATGAGTGGCCCAGTGCCACCAGTGAGGACAGGCACCAGGACAGGCTGTCCTTCTCCTTGGGCAGAGCAAGCAGGGACAGAAAAACCACTTCAGAGCGGTGAGATCGTGGCAGCAGTGGCAGTTTTGTGTACACAGACCTCCTGGCAGAGCGAGGAATCACACTTCCAGCCAGCAATATTAGAGTGGCAAACACTCCTGGTGCCAAGGGCTGCTGTGGCTCCTTCCCTCTGCCTTCTCTTTCCAAGAGGATGCCCTTGGTTTGCTCTTGCCCCGATGCCCAGGAGCCACTGGAGCTCTCTGGAGCTCACCTCGTGGTTCCTCTGCACCATCCCCAAATCCCCCGGGGCTCTTGCACAGCCCAAAGACCCCACTGTGGAGGGGCAGGATGGAGCCCAAGAGACCTCCAGGGTCACAGCACTGGGTGAGGCGAGCTCCAAACACCCAAATTCAGCACAAACACGGCACGGGGGTCTCACCTGGGTGTGGAACTGCCACACAGAGAGCCCAGCCCAGCATCACCCTCCTGTAAAATCATGAGTTCCCCTTTGTTGTCCTGTTTTTTGCTAAGCCTTCTGTTGTAACCTTGGAGTCAGAGAATTTTCACACACTTTCATGTAAACAACAGCCAGTGTTTATTTAACTGTCTTTTCTGTTCTTCATTCCTTTTGTGATAAGAGAAAGTTTGATGAGCATCCTTTTTCTCCAGTGGGATTGAGGAGGAAGTGACATGTCCTGCAATCCCTTGTGGAGTTGAGAAACCTATAAAGCACAAGAAATGTAAATAAAGTCCTTTCTTTTTCCTCTTTCTGCTGAACCTAGCAGGTGCCAGAGCCTCGTTTCTTGTGTCCTCTAACAACACACCCCTTCCCTGCTGATTTATGTCAGCAGCCACTTCCAGCACAGGTCTGGTCACAGCCCTCACTCTCTCTTTCTGGTCATGGAATGGTTTGGGTTGGGGCAGACCCTAAAGCGCATCTCAATGCAACCCCTGCCACGGGCAAGGACACCTTCCAGGGGACCAGGCTGCTCCGAGTTGGTTTGAGAGCCTCAAACCTCTGTAGCAGAGAGGCAGCTGGACTCAGAACCCAGTGCCAGGGCCTTTCCACCCTCACAGGGAAGAATTTCTTCCCAATATCCCACCCAACCCTGCCCTCTGTAGTGGGAAGCCATTCATGCTTGTCCTGGTACTGCACGCTCCCGTGAAAAGTCACCCTGTGTTTGTTCTGGGATCACAATTGTGGTTGTGATCAAACTGTTCTTTTGCTTGGCCAGCCAAAGATCTCCCTGCAACACCAGGATTCCTGTCTTCTCCTGAGCTGGGCTCTCTCCAGGAAGTTTCACCTCTCTGAGCTCTCTACCCCTCTGAGCTGTGAGAAGTTTCACCTCTCTGAGCCTCTACACTGCTGACCCAGCTGTGGATGTGCACGAGCTCAGGGAGTGCAGCCGTGGAAACGTGGATATTTTATGGACATGGCTTGATGGAGGACCCGGCAGTGCTGGTTAATGGTTGGACTCGATGATCTTTGAGGTTTTTCCAACCTTAACCATTGGATGGTTACAGGATTTAGCCTTTGCCCAGCTGCCTGGGTGGCACAAGCAATAACCTGGAATTCCGTGGCTCCTTCGCCACACACCAGGGCTGACACCTCAACGAGAGCATCTTCCTCCTCCACCAGCCCCGTTACTCCCAGCTGGGGAGTGCTGTTCCCTGCCTGGAGCACACTTCTGCTGCAGTGCCACAGCAGAGGCTCCATCACCCCCTCGGCATCCCCACAGCACATTTAACAGGATCCCACCGCTCCCATTTCCCAACTCCTGACTCGTTCCCGGAGGCACTGGTGCAAACATCCCAAGCTGGGAGGGGGCTGCATTTACCCATGGAAGAGTTGAGCCTGCAGCCAGCAGCAGCATCCCTCTGATCCCAGCGAGATCAGAAACGGAGCTTTTGGAGAGCTCCCAGTGGATCTGACGTGCCTTGTCCCCAGCTGAGCGCTGTTTACCCACAGCCTGACTTCCAGCAAAGCCACAGTGATGCCTTTCCCAGCCTCCTAGAGACAGAGACCAGACAGGAGTAAGGGAATAAAGGCAGGGATTTATTTGAAGGCCTTCAAGGCACACCCTGGGGAGCCAGAGGCTGCTTCCATAGAATGGACCCCAAGGTGGACAACAGGTCACGAGTTCTTTACACAGTTATAGGTTTGGTCCATATCAGCATAAATTGACCAATTAAAACTTTAGCTCTCTTCAATTTCTCCACCTCTCTCATGGTCCCAGTTTACACCTTTTGGGCCTAGGACAGCCCGAGGGTCCTTGAACAGCTCAGAGAGGCTTTGTTGTGTCTGTCTGGCCTAAGAGAGCAGCTCACGAGCTACAAGGAACTTCAGAGTTACTCACTGGGCAGTACAGGATCTGAAAAATAAAGAAATTAAAACCTAAGGCATCCACAGGACACCCACGGAAACCCTTTGGTCGGTGCAGGAGCCCCGTGGCACCAGCGAGGCTCCGAGCCC
>VYXC01008144.1:178580-207259 GCA_013397175.1 Platysteira castanea
GGCTGAGGCTTGTTTACGGCAGTGGATATAATAGCTGCAATCCCCCAGGTAGATTAAGCCATTTCTCCATTTAGGACTCGCAAAACTCTATGACATTTTGAGGGATTTTTGTTGACCTTGCGAAGGGCGAGCGCTGACTTCCCCTCGCTGCTCTCGTGGCTTTTTCTGGTGGCTCCAGGGGAAAAAACAGAGCTTGTCAGGATGGGAATTGCCATGGGATTGGGTTTGTTGGGGAGGTGAGGGTCTGAGCTCTGCTGGAGCATGGGGAAGTCTTCCCACCACCCCTCTGTTGGGTTCTCATGGTTACACTCCCTGCCAGGGATGTGGCTCTGCAGAGTGATGCGTGGGCAGGTCCTGTTTTCTTGCCGTACCTCAGTTTCCCTCTGTTAAACCAGTCTAGTGGAAGGTATCCTGGAACAAGATGAGTTTTTTCCAACTCAAACCATTCAGGGATTCTATGATTCTTTGTTTAAAAAACCAAAATAAAATGCAGAGATTTATTGGCAACACATGTTGGGCCGAAGGAAGGAAAGATGATTTTCTCTTGTGGTACCATCCAAAGTCAAACAGGTGATTTGTGAACACAGCAGTTTAAGAAGAGAGAGCCCTGGAGCTTCCCAGGAGCCCAAACCTCCCCTTTGTACCTGGCAGATGTTCTGCAGCCAAAGGAACAGGGGAAGGGATTCAGTACTCCAGGGGATGTGGGGCTTCTGAAGCCAGCGTTCCATGTTTAATCAAGACTAAACAAACGCTGTCACTCTGCTGAGAGTGGCAGCAAACATCCCCAGCCTCACAGGTGAGCAGTAATCTCAATAAAGTCACGCTCCAGTACCTTCTCTTTAGCCCTGCTGAAGCAACATCCCTTATTACAGAGCTCACACACAAGAGATCAGATCCCTCCCTCTCCTAAGCCTCAATATCGCCCCAAAATTAATATTTTCTACAGAGATTAAGTTCAGGTACTCGCTAGAGCGCTAAAAAAAAAAAAAGACAACAGCAAAACAACCTCCTCAAAAAAATTTAAAAACAGTACTCTCACAAAGATGATAAAAAATTAAAAATAATCAATATTCCCACAGCAAGAATCCAACTATTTTAGAGAACAATTTTTGAGACTTCATCCAGCAGCACTGCTGTGGATCCTCATCTCCCAGCTCAAGGCTGCATTTCCCAGGGATCTATCAACTCCTTGGACACAAGGAGCCACCAACCCAATCCAAGCTCAACCGAACACGAAGAAATTCAAACATTTTGCCTCATACGAGGTCGGAAGTTCTTAGGGAGGAGCAGATCCGAGACTCAAGAGCAGCCTCTAGTTTCAGAGGCCAGCACTGTGCTCGGCCCCGGACCCTCCCCAGCTCCAGGAGCTCTGCTGACCTCAAAAGGAGCTGTCGCCGCTCTCTTGGAAGCAAAGCTCCTTTTTGTAGCAGTCCTTCCATGTTATTTTAGCAGCTGCTGTCTTCCAGGCTGCCGGAGTAAGAGATTAATGCTTTAATTATCCCATCTGAAAGCTGGGAGGCTGAGCTGGTGGATGGTATACGGCACTGACTCCTGGCACTTGTGGATCTAGAGGGAGTACACACTAAAATCAAGCTGGAATCCAAGTGAGGAATAAAAGTGGAAAAAGAAGTAAGACAGCAATCAGAATAATGTGCTTTTAATGCCCAATATCTCACAACCAGCTGGGGCTAGAAATTAAAGCTTCCTGCTTGTTGCGAGTGGGGGTTCCTGCCTGGCACAGGGTTTATCTCTCCCATCTCCATCCCCGGTGCTGCAGGAGGCACGGGATGCTGAAGTTTCCTGCCTTTGCTCCATGCTCTGGAACACACCCATAAGCACCTGACCACCCTCCTCCCTCACCCAGACAGCTCAGGGGTGCTTCCAGCTGCTCCTGCATCCCTACCTGGGGCACAGCCAGCATCCCAGTGTGGACAAGGATCTCGGAGATGACAAACGCTGGATTCCTTCATTTCCCAGCAGCGACGCCTCCATCACACGTGGCAGCTCTGGGGCTGGCTGATGGCACAGCCAGAGCACCATCCCGGCTGGTTCTGCAGCCCTGCCACCCCTGCAGCCCTGCCACCCCTGCAGCCCTGCCACTCTCCTGTTTGCCTCCTCTCCTCTTCCACTCCTTGTTTTTCTCCCTCTGCCTTCATTCTCTCACCACCTCAACCTATTTTTCTCTCCTCTCCCTGCTCCCCACCATCCCTTTCTCTGCTCCCCCTCCCTCCTACTTAGGAGGAGATCAATATACTGGGAATGCTGACTGGGGAATTAAATCCAGCCAGCCTGTCTCTTTGAGAGACCTCTCACTAATCAGCTTGGATGGATTCCTATTCCCCCCTCCACTGGCGAGAGAACCTGCGATGAATTCCTCCCTCCCTGGTTCTCGTCAGCCTGCACACAAGGAGGCAAATGTCTCTCTCATCTGCTCTGCACTCGGCTTTTCTGCTCCATGTCTGGATCAAGCAGGTCGGAGGCAATAGCAGCACTACCTTGCCTGCTTCTATTTTCTCTGTGAGCTGTGATCCCGACTGGAACGCTGTCCCTGGGTGAGTAATTCCGTCCTCTCAGCTGTGGGCTCCGTCTGTAGCACGTGGGGCTTCTGTGTTTTGGCATGTCTCTTGTCAGAGCACAGCTGAGAAGGAGAATGGTGCAAATCAGGCTTTTCAGGGGCACATTTATCGTCCTCCGTGTCTTTCAAATGAGGAGTTTCACAGGAGTTATGCTCGTGGATGTGCTGCCGTGCCTGCCTCGCTCAGGGCTGTCCTTTGCCTCGCTCTGTTAGAGGGGATGCTCAGGAAGAGGCTCCCCAAAAACCAAGGGCAGGGCAGAGGATGGAAACCAGGCAGCCCAGCTCACACAGAGCTCTCCAAATCCAGCCTCACACTGCAAAGGTTCTGCCATAATGGCGAAATCCTGCCTGGATTTCCATCCTGCAGTGACTTCTGCTGCTCTGAAATCTGCTTGTTTGACCCCAAACCACAGCTGACACATCCCACTGCCTTTTCCAGCTATTTTTTATCAGAGAGTTCTGAAAAGGTTTGGTTGGGAAATGTCGAAATGTTTCTTTTTGACATTTCTGCTGCCTGGCATTCCTTAACTGCAGTATTTAACTTGGGCTTTTTGGGCTCAATCAAAGCATCAGGTTGGGATTTGGTTCCTGTAACACAGGAGAAACATGGATACATGACACGGGACCAGGTGACCAGGATAGAAACCTGGCCCATGAGGCTCATGCTCCAAAATGTGATCCCCTGGGCACAGCAGAGGGATTCACACATCAGCATCCAACTACAGGAAAACTTCGTCTTGCTTTGATGAAAAAAGTTGTACCAATTTTAGCTGCCCAAAGCTGATCTCACTAGAACCCTCAGAGCAAAATAATATGGAAGGAGGGGAACACCGAGTCCTCATAAACATAATTAAAAACAAAAGTCAAATTTGTAGCCTCTCGTGCTCCTGGAGCAGGCAGTCCCACGAGCAGCCCAGCTAATGAAGCCTGGCTGCCTGTGGATCGGTGTCTCACGGCTCAATTCTCTGATGTCTAATGAGGTGCAAGCTCTGATCAAAGTTTTCCCCCACCGCCGGGGAATTCATAACAATGCACTCATCTGGGAGCTCGCTCGTCCTCCGAGGCTCCCCGCCCTGAGCCGCTGCCTCTCCTCCCACAGCCACCCTCGCTGGCTGCTTGCTCAGCCCCTCGCCCAGCTGCCTGCACCAAAACCACAACCTGCGGGTGCAGTTTGGTTGAAAAGACTGAAAAACATCACAGCCGCTCAGACAGAGCCCTGGGGAGCCTGCTTCCCCAAAATTCCAGCTCTGAAGAGTTTGTCAGGGACTTCCCAGCCTGTGATGCTGCAAGGTGGGTGCTTGAGCCGTTCACAGGAGAAGGGAATGGGAAAATAGCGATGGGCAGATCACGGTAGAACAAGGGGGAATGGTTTTAAACTAAAAGAGGACAGATTTGGATTAGATGTTAGGAGGGAATTCTACCCTGTGAGAGTGGCGAGGCCCTGGCACAGGGTGCCCAGAGCAGCTGTGGCTGCCCCTGGATCCCTGGAAGTGTTCCAGACCAGGTTGGACAGGGCTTGGAGCAGCCTGGGATAGTGGAAGGTGTCCCTGCCCATGGCAGGAGGTAGAACTGGATGATCTTTAAGGTCCCCTCCAACACAAAACCTTCTGGGATCGTGTGTTCCAGCAGCAGGAATCAAGGAACAGCAGCCCCTCTAATCAGAACCCGGTGTCTCACCACCATGGACCCAGCATTTGCATCACCCCCTTCTCTCCTAGAGCCACAGGCAGTAGGAAAGCTGGAGAGGAGAACACCAAGAAAGATTTGAGGTGTGTGGGCGGAGGAGAGATGCTGTTTGGTCCGAGGGGAGGCCGGCAAGGAGCTGGAGGAGCTCACCAGCTGCTGGTCCTTCATTATAACAGAGGATCACGACTGATGCAGAAGTAATTTCCGTGCATGGCTGCCTACGCAGGATGCAAGTGAAGTGAACCAAACTCTGCGCCGACATGTGTACGACTACGCCTGTGCGCTCAAACACGCATGCAAACAAGCTCTGCTCCTCCAAACCCTCCCATAGGCTCATCTCTGCATCCAAATGAAGCAAAATCAGTGTTTACCAGCATTTCTAGAGCTCGCTGACAGCCAAAATACAAGATTTCAGCTGTTGAGGCCCTCCAAGGATTACCGTGTTTGTAGTGCTGGGTTTTCATCAGCCTTTCCAGTCGCTGGCAGCGATGTCAGAGACGAGCAGGGCAGGACGCGCCGTGCCTTGATGTGTGCCCACCGTGCCCAGGACAGATGGGTTCAAACGGAGCAGCGGAGTCTGTGCAAGCCCCAACAGCACGGGGAGAACCTCAGCAGGCCGAGGGAGGACACGAAGGGAAAGGAAACAGAGCTTTTTCCCAGCCACAGCCCCGGGTCTGTTTCACGAGGGAGAAGATGCACAAGGCAGCGGGAGGATGCAATTCCCCGCTTCACCATTCCCTCTGAACCCAGCTCACCGGGATGTTGTCCTGTTTTTTGCTAAAGCCTTCTGTTTTAACCTTGGAGTCAGAGAATTTTCACACACTTTCATGTAAACAACAGCCAGTGTTTGTTTAACCGTCTTTTCTGTTTTTCATTTCTTTTGTGATAAGAGAAAGTTTGATGAGCATCCTTTTTCTCCAGTGGGATTGAGGAGGAAGTGACATGTCCTCCAATCCCTTGTGGAGTTGAGAACCCTATAAAGTATCAGAAATGTAAATAAAGTCTCTCTTTTCCCTCTTTCTGATGAACCTAGCAGGTGTGACAGTGTCCTTTATTGTGCCCTTACCAGCACACCGGGACACCGCCCTGCTATCATTTAAAGAATCCCAGGATGGTTTGGGTTGGAAGGGACCTTAAGGAGCATCTCCTTCTACCCCCCTGTCAGGGGCAGGGACACTTTCCACTAGACCAGGTTGCTCCAAGCCCTGTCCAACCCGGCCTTGACCAATTCCAGGGACGGGGCAGCCTCAAGCCAGCCACTCTGGGATTGTTTGATGACAAAGCCCTGGTGAGATGCCTTGAGCAGGAGCTCAGGAGCTCGGGAGCTCACTGCTGCGGGGAGCTGGGTTCCTCTGGCTCGGTACAAAACAAACTGAACCCCCACACCTATGGCATCAGGGCAGGCTGCGAGGCCGGGGGAGGCTGTCCCTGCCAAGGCACTGGCGTGGGATGAAGGGATGTGCTCCTGCTCCAGCCAGGGCTGCGGATGTGGCAGCTGCCAGTGCCCGGCCGGGAGGGCAGAATGCTCTGCCCTGGCAGGGGATGGCTGCACTCCTGCTCTGCCCTGGCAGGGGATGGCTGCACTCCCGCTCTGAGCTGGCAGGGGATGGCTGCACTCCCGCTCTGAGCTGGCAGCCTCTGCTCGTTTCCATCGCTGCAGCTCTGAGCTGAGCCCCAGAGCCCAGGCAGCACTCGGTGCCCCACACTCAGCACCCTTACAAACCCCTCCTTGCAGCCAGGGCTGCTCCCCACGCCAAGGGGGGCATCAGTGCTGCCACCCCCTCTGCCAGGCTGGGGACACCTCTGAAACAGGCATCACACTTGACCCTCATCCTCTTCTTAATCACCAGCGCGGGTATTAAATTGCAGCCTTTTATTCATGGACAGGTGTGTGTCTTTGTCAGAGGTCCCTGCTTAAATCATCCACCTCGTCTCCAATAACAATGTTAATGATGCTCAGAGCCAGCGCTGGACTGTAAAACATATTTCCCTGATGTTTGTTCAATAATTCTCTGAGAATTAAAAACATCTATTACCGGCTGCAGGATGCTAAGAGGCCCCTGGAGCAGAGACCAGGCTGTAACTCACCGGAGGGGCTCAGCTGAGGCTGCAGATGCTGTTATCTGACTCCCAGGCTCTGGCACTCCGGGGTGTTTGACTCAGAACCAACGCGTGGGCACTGCAGCACAGCCACAGCTCAGGGCTGAGGGTTATCAGCCATGCCCAGGTCCCTGATGTGCTCCAGGAGTGCTCGTGGGACACGGCACCTCCAGCTGCCCTTCACCACCCCACTGCCCTCACTGGCACTGCTGTTATCCCCAAGCACTGGGGCCCTATCAAGGCTCCATTACCCAAACCACCCCAAACCACCCCAAACCCAGTGCTCTTGCTCTGCACCGCCCACAAACTCAATGGAAAAAATGAGGGAGGAAGGCTGCTGAGGGAAGGCAAGCGTGGAAGGAGGGAGGATGACACTGTACCACTCAGTGGCACTGCAGGAACGGAGCCCAGGTGTCCCCAGCCACATCCCCAGGCTGCTAAAAACACCCACTCACCACCCAAACCTTCAGCCACAGAGCGTGTGAAAAAGCTGCCTCGACACACACCGTGCCACAGAGCAGTCCCCATGCCTGTCATGACTTCTGGCAGCTCGGAAATGTTGTTTCTGGAAAAATATTTATCCTGTTAATGAAGCCGAGGCAGCGGCGGAGGCCCCAGAAGGTCAGAGCAGCACTCGCTGCAATCAGCTCCCTTCACGGCGCCCGCTGAATGGGGCTCTGATTGCAGATGCCAATCAGAGCACTCAATTCTCCCTGCCTATTTGGGAATTAAAACATAAAGGCCCTTTCCCAGACACTGCATTTAGGGGTGGTTTATATAACATAATCTTGTGGGCAGAAAGCCAGATGGATTCGGAGGGTGGGATGCTGGAGTTGAGCGACTCGATGGAGATAGAAAATACATCTTAAGACATGCGCTCCAGGGAGAGCTAGAAAGGGGGTTGGCTGCTGCTATCCATGGAAATCCCCCTGGCACCACCCGGAACCTCCAGGACACAGGGTTTTCCTGCAGCTGCCTCAGGACTGAGCTGCTTCCAGCAGCCACCAGCCAAGATGCAGGCTGCCTGTTTGCTTCTGCTGCCTGTTATTTTTAATTATTATTGGTGTTTCTGAGCATCTTTGCGTCTCACCCAAACAATGAGACAGTTGGATGATCAGCAGGCAAGAGGAGAAATGAAAACAAACTAATCCAGTCCTGAAAAGAACCGCTGCCGATGGTGAAACGCGTGGCGCTCGACGGCCGCGGAGCGCCTGGACTGGCCCCGCAGCAGGCGCTCAGGATTTCCGTTTAAATCATCAGAATTAAAGAGCAGCACGAGTTAGAGCATCTGTCTCAAGATTTCCGCGCCTTCCTGTGCCCCCACGAGCACAGCTGTTTAGATCAGAGATGGAGGAGGGAGCTACAAATTCACCAAAGACTGATGGAAATCAGACATGAGCTGGAAATTATCTGCCTGCCCATCCCCCAGTGCAGGGGGATGAGATGTCGTCCCACTGAGCTGTGTCACAAGGGGAGATTTAGATGACAGGGAATTCACCTTTTGCCCAGGGAAGTGGCAGAATCACCATCCTTGGAAGCGTGCAAAAAGGAATGTGGATGTGGCACCCGGGGGTTGGCAGCACTGGAGGAACGGTTGGGCTTGATCTTAAAGGGATTTTCCAACCCTACTGAGTCCATGATAGCACATGGAGGAGCAGACTTTCACCTTTCCCAGGGTTTGCAGAATTCAAAGAAGAGTCGAGCAGGAAAACCTGTGTGGTCACTGGCACTCAGATGGGATTCGGGAGATGGGAGCCTTTCGGAGCTGGAAAGCCAACTTCAGCAGGACACAGGACCCATCCCCTCTGCATCCTGGGCTGGGAGCCCAGGGCAGTGCGTGCCACCCCTCTCCCGAGGCTGCCCCTGTTCCTTGCGTGCTCAGAGGAGGCCCTGGATAGCGGGCACTGATCAAACCACTTGGGATCTTTTTCCTTTGGCTCAGGTATGGAGCTTTTCCTCCCTTTACTCTTAAACCAGCAAACTCCTCCAGCCCTTGTCACCCTGGGGAAGTGGGGAGCTGAATGCGGAGCTTTTCCAGAGTGGGCAAAGCCACCCAGGGAGCCAGAGGTAGCTCTGTCCATCCCTGGGATGGCTCTGATGTGGGGTACGGGGTGATCCAGCCGAGAGCCAGTGCTGGTACGAGAGCCACCTTGCTGGGAGGAGGAAGAACAGTGAGTGCCCCCGGCAGCTCTTGCTCTGGGGACACCACGGGGCTGTCCCAGCAAGCCCCACATCCCAGCTGGAACGGGGGGATGTGGCAGCCTCCTGTGTGTGCAACCCTCAGGGGCACATCCAATCCCCCCAGCATTTCCATCCTCGGCTTCACAGACCCTGGGAGGACAGGGAGGATGCAGGAAGGGAAAGAAAAAAGGAAAAATCCCAAGGAAATAATCCTGCTTCCTCCGGATTAGCCCCTTTTCCCCGGAAAGCCTCCCTGCTCCGTGCAGGAGCTCGTGCCAGCACACGGGTTGTGCACCTCAGAGCTGCTCCTTACAGCTCTGCTCTGCTGACAGCACAACACAGACATTTCAAACCCCATGACGGACCCTCCTGATGTGTTTCTGCTCGTTCATTCCCTTCCCTCACAACTCGCCGGAGAACACATCTGCTCCCTGATCCTGCCACCGCATGGAAACGCTGCTCTCAAGTGCCTCTACTCCAAAACAAGGCTTTAATTACAGGAGAAGAGAGCCCATCAGATCTCTTAATTTAGCCTCTCTTCTTATTAATTAAGCCACAAGACATTTAAAGTAGGAAAGTGTTGGTGGGCAGCTGAAATCAGCCCCCCGGTGGTGTTTTGGGAAGGTAAAGGATCCCCACGGTGCTCGATTTCTGCCCCAGGGGTTGGAAGGAGCAAAGTTTTAGCTCCAGCTATTTTTGCGCAAATAAACGTCACCAATAGGTGGCTGCCAGCAGGGAGCAGCACGGCAGCTCTTTAAAATGCTGCGGGGAGCCTGGAACAGCACTGGAGAAGTGCCCCTCTGGATCCTGGATCCATCCTGGATCCATCCTGGATCCCCGGGGTACCCGGCACACGCTGCCAGCAGCCCCAGAGCCCCCGCACCAAGCGAGGCCGGCAGAGCTGCAGCTCCCGGAGCCCCAGGCACACCTCAGCCCCGGCCCCGCGCCCTCCCGGAGCTGGGATGGCTGATGAGGGATGGCTCCGAAGGTCCCGACACAATTCCCACCCGGGATCAGCCGCGTGGGACTCGGGCCCTCTGAGCCCCTCTTTGTGTGCGGGCACGGGAGTGTTTCTATCTGTGCCGGGTGCTCATCCAGCGAGCAAATATCCCCTGCCTGAAGCAGCCTCTGTGTGTGCAGATACCGGCGAGACCCACCAGTAGAAGGATAAAAAAAAAAAAAAAAAAAAAATTAAAAAACTCAACCCGAAACCCAAAGCCTTCCTCCGGCATTCATCATTTTAATTAGCGGAGCTGTGCCTGGAATCTCAATGGGAGATTACACCATAAAGAGAGCCGGGCGGAATAGCACAAGTGGCTCCTCTCACTTCAGAAATGAACGGAGCTGCCTGTGAAATTATTAGGAATATTATGTGTCCCATTTCCAGCCCAACACGCACATCCTGGGGGCTCACCTGCCAGCAGCCGGGACCGTTCCAAGCCGGATGACATTTCCAGCACCCGTGTCCTGCCGAATTATCCACCCTCAGGGCTTGGTCCTTCACCCCCATCTCCCTCCTCACCCACCCAGACTTCCCTCGGTGCCCCTGCCAAGGGAATACAAACATTGGGAAGCGAAGGAGGCTCCAAGCACAGTCAGCCCCACGGCACTGAGTTGCCCACACATCACACACACAGCAGGCATCATCCATATGGATACACCAAGGGAATTAATAAACACATAGACACCAATCTTCCATGCCCCAGATGTCCTCAGATGATCATAAAAATCATGGGAGTACATCTAAACTTGCTGCCTTTTCCTTGCAGTTGCCTTGTTCTCTCTTACAAGGGTTAAAAACTTCCTCTGTGGAGATTAAAGCCATGATTTCACATTAAATATGCCATGAGCTGGGAGTGCACAGCCCTGACTGTATTTGTGCATCTGCTCCGAGCACAGGCAGTCCTAAGGGACCACTTCTTCTGGCCATGAGGGAGAGATAACGGGATGGCAGCACAACCCCACATCCAGCATTCCCTGTAAATTGTTATGACCCATCCAATTGCCTGAATAAATAGGTAGTGAACAGGAAGCTAAAGAATCACCCCAATTTGTCTCCCCTAAAAGCCTCCTTGCTGTAATCTCATTTCTTTATTCAAGGCGCCTTGGCTTGTTGTACAGGGGCCCTGCTCTGCCTCCGTGACCAGCTCTGGAGCTCTTTCCCTATCACTGAGGGGAAGTTACTGGAGGAAGGAGCATTCCAGGCATGCGGCGTTATCGCTTGGTGCTGAATTGGAGGCTACAAACGTGTTCACATCCACTCAGTGTTCCAGTGATGAGACAGAAATGAGGCAGCACCGGCTGGCAGCTCAGCCAAAAGCCCCTTCCCGAGGTTAAAAATCCCAAGGGTGGTACGGGAAGGAGTTAAAGCTGCTCCGCGAGTTTTCACACGCTCGTGCCGGGTTTTCGGGAGCTTGGCTGGCACCTCCGACAGAAGCGCCAACGCGCCTCGAGGCAGCCTGGTGCTCCAGGAGCATCCCAGTGCTGCGGCAGCATCCCCAGGCTCCGGCAGCACCCCGGGGAGCCTGGCTGGTGCTTCAAGAGCATCCTGGTGTCCCAGCAGCATCCCGGTGCCCCAGCAGCACCCCGGGCAGCCTGGTGGGTGCTCCAACAGCATCCTGGTGTCCCAGCAGCATCCTGGGCAGCCTGGTGCTCCAAGAACATCCCGGTGCCCCAGCAGCATCCCGGGCAGCCTGGTGCTCCAAGAACATCCCGGTGCCCCAGCAGCATCCCAGACAGCCTGGCTGGTACTCCAAGAGCATCCCGGTGCCCCAGCAGCATCCCGGGCAGCCTGGTGCCCCCGAAACATCCCAGGGCAGCTCCCACAGCATCCCGGACAGTCGGCTTCACTGGCAGGATCCAGGGCAGCCCGGAGCTCTGGCAGTGCCTCCTACCCCTCTTCGCAAGGCCATGGGGGAAGCCACCTACTCCCTAAAAACCTTCCAAACCTAATGGTGGAAATGCAAATCAGAGCTAGCTCTGCTTATTAAAGCAATTCCCGGGCAGAGAGGACATTGCAGGAAAAGCCGCTTTTGGAGATGATGAGTGCAATTTGTAGATCGTTATGGCTCGGATAAAATCAGAGAACTTTATAACAATTGGAAATGTTGAGTTTAGAGCCTCTCCCCTTGGGATATAATATAGGCTCGAATGCTGCTGTGTGTAAGTAAGGCTGGAATTGCCCGCAGTGATACATTCCCACCGCGGAGCGTGGAGCCGGGCCCTGCGGCTGGGGAAACAAACCCTCCCAAAGCAAAGGAAAGGCATCATTAGCCAGCGGCAGCCGCGCTTTCATCCTCCCCTCGGGTGGAGAAAAGCCACCTCTGTCCCCTGCAGCCACTTTTCGGCAGCACCTAAGTGGCGTTCCAAGGCTTTAAAAGACTTACGGGAGGAACCAGAGGTGGGGAAAGCCTCGGGGACCTCCCACAGGGAAGGCAGGGGCTAAGTAAGGCAAGAGGAAGAGCTTGACCCTAAACTGAGAATTTATTCAGAGGCAGAAAAAGCTGCTCAGCACAGGACCTCGCCTCGCTCCAACTCTTCCCACTCAGCGCTTGCCACGATCCCCCACCCTCTGCACACCCACAAAAACCCGATCGCTGGGCTGAAGCCAGGCTGGGGCAGTTCAGAGGACCCGAAACCCACATCCCTGTGGCTCCACGCACGGTGCCTTGCCCCGAGTGAGTCCGTGATGCCCAAAATTCACCCGCCGAAAACGCAATCAGCAAGGGCAGGGCGAGGCTTGGCGAGCCCGGGGCTGTTCAGGGGTAATAACGGGAAGGCTGCCCACCTGCCTGGCCAAAAGCCGGCCCATCAAACCGCGGGGAGCGGGGATGCTCACGGGCGACGGCGGCTCTCGCGTCGTCTCATAAATATTTAACGGGAAGCACTTTGGAAAGAGGAATGTTATTAAGGCTGGTGTCGTCTGTGGCTCCAAATGTGGCCATACATCAGATGTTGCCAGTCTGGTGTGCAAAACCCTCTCAGAGCAGCCGCTGGCAAAGCAGCTTCCTCAGGGTGAAAAAAAAAACAACTTAGGGAAAAGGGTGGAAAAAAAAGGAAAATAAAGTAAAATCACAAGTCGTGGAGCCCTGGGGAGCTGCGTGTGAACGTTTGAGCGAGACCCTCCCCATAGATCTGACCCTCACAATCACCTACAGCCACACAGGCAGCTCTGAGAGGGGGGAAAGGGGAGGGGGGAAGGCAAATCCCAGTCAAACAGAATGCACTGGCTGGGAAGCAATCCTTGGCAGCAGTTTTTAGCATAAACACATTGTTGGGTGTTATTTCTTCCCTCCTGCAATGGCAAATTAATACTTTCATTGCTGCCGAAGAGGCTCTAATAACATTTATTCCAGCACTTTACACTTTATTAAGATGCTTTTGACTTCTTTTGGGGTCTGGTTTTATTTTCCTTTGGACTATTGATATAATTTCTTTCCTCACCATTTTGACAACCCCAAAGGGATGGAAAAAGCCTGTTCTAGCTGACAGCAAATCCATCTAAGGCCCTGTCCTGCAGGTTAAGAGCCAGACTGGGCTCTCACTCACCTTTTGGAGCACCCAGGACTCACGGAGCAAACCAAGGCCAGTAAATTTTTCCAATATTGGGGATCAATCCCAAGGGCCCAGAGCAGCATCCTGCCCCAAAATACGAATTTGAGTTCATATCTTTGGAGCTCTCAAGCTTCTCCCTGTTTGCTGTTGGGTTCCCTGGTGCACCCATGATGCCAGCAGGGATACGAGGGTTAAAAACAAGTGATCCAAGGATGCGCAGCCTGGAGGAGCCCACTTCTGTTTTCACCCTGATGCTAAAATATCACCTCGTCCCCATAATATCCTTCTGAACTACACAGAACCTGCCAGGTGTTCCTTTCCGTTCCAAAACACCGATAATTCCTTTTATTAGGCTTCCACAACCTGGTTCCTCGCTCTCACTGCAAAATCAGGGATAGTTACAGAGGCTGCTGCTCATTGACCATCTGAGCAATGACTTATGAAGCGTATTTGAATAGGAAATAGGACTATTAAGGCACTTGGCAATATGGCAGGAGCAAAAGCAGCTCATCAGTTCATCATTTGGTTTAAAAAACATTGGATATTATTTTTACTCCCTAATTATCATAATGAAAACCTGGGGAAGGGATGTGTGTGTGGAAAGGGCGGAGGGCTGCTGGGACGGGCAGGGAAAGGGATTTATAAATGCTCCCCAAAAAGTGGCGAGACAACCCTGGGTGCAAAGGCCGGGGGGATGGATCCTGCATCTTCCTGCCCTAAATACCCCCAGCACCTACAGCAGGCAGCTGGGGAGCCCCCGTTCCACACGGAAACCTCTGGAACACCCAAGAAACCCCAGGAAGCATCACTGAATGGTGAGGACGGGGTGAGCCAGGGCTTGCTCCCTCCTCACCCATTTTCCATGCTCGCACCCCAAAACACCACTGCTGCCCTCGCCATCCCAAGCCAGGCTCAGGCAGCCCCAGCCCTGCCTGTCAGTGCCGGGTTCATTTAATCCGTGCATGTGTTTAATTCCCCGCGCTCTGGCATTTCCCCCCTCTGTCACTTTTCACAGCCTGTCAGGCCCGAAATCCTTTCCCGAGCAGCCACATGCCACAGCTACTTAGGAATTACGCCAGCTCCAGCAGTCATTAGGCACTGCCCGTGTCCTACACGCAGCTGTGAACGCTCCGGCTGCCCAGCCCCGCTCCGACAGCGGAGCAGCCGCCAAGGTGAGCGGGGATGGCCCCGCCACGCTCCTGCCTTCAGGGCTCTCAGGTTGTTAATGCTCTGGGGTTTTCCCGTAAAACTTCAGAAGTTCCATTTGTTTTCTCTGCTTGAGGAGTTTCAGCATCCGAGCAGAGAGTCCTCGCTGCCCGTTTATCCCACCATGGGGATTCAGCCCTTATCCTGGCCTTGGCTCCTGCTCCGGGGAAAACGCTCCTTCTGTGTCTGGGAAAACACAATAAAGACGCTCTCACACCTGCCAGGTTCAGCGGAAAGGAGGGAAAAGGCAACTTTATTTACATATGTCAGATTCTTATACAATTCTCAGCTCCACAAGGGATTGGGGAACATGTCACTTCCTCCTCAATCCCACTGGAGAAAAAAGATGCTCATCAAAGTTCTCTTATCACAAAAGGAATGAAAAACAGAAAATCCCGTTAAGTAAACATTGGCTATTATTTACATGAAACTGTGAGAAAGAATTCTGACTCCAAGGTTAAAACAGAAGGCTTAGCAAAAACCAGGGCAACACACTTCCAGCTTTCCCTGGGCACCCAGGGGTGCGGGCAGCTCCCTCCTGGGCTGGACACAGCGTGCTCTGATCCCCTCTGCCAGGGCTGCAGAGGGGTTTAGGTACTTGGAGATTCAGATCCAGTGTCTGGTGGGATTCCAGCACATCCCAGCTGGAGAAGGGCTCGTTCCCTGTGGGAACCCACAGGACATAAATGCACCACCTGCTCTGGTGCTGCCAGAATTCCTGGTGCCTCCACATCCCCCTCAGTGCTACATCACCTGTTTTAAGGGTTTTGCTGCTAAGTCCGGGGTTGTTCCTGTGTTCACAAATCACCTGTTTGACTTTGGATGGTACCACAAGAGAAAATCATCTTTCCTTCCTTCGGCCCAAGATGTGTTGCCAGTAAATCTCTGCATTTTATTTTGGTTTTTTAAACAAAGAATCATAGAATCCCTGAATGGTTTGAGTTGGAAAAAACTCATCTTGTTCCAGGATACCTTCCACTAGACTGGTTTAACAGAGGGAAACTGAGGCACACCAAGAAAACAGGACCTGCCCACCCATCACTCTGCAGAGCCACATCCCTGGCAGGGAATGTGACCATGAGAACCCAACAGAGGGGTGGTGGGAAGACTTCCCCATGCTCCAGCACAGCTCAGACCCTCACCTCCCCAACAAACCCAATCCCATGGCAATTCCCATCCTGACAAGCTCTGCTGAACAAAGCTGGGAAGGGCAGGGAGCAGCATCCTCACCGTCCGCATCTCCCCAGTGACACATTTTTCCTCCTCTGTTTTTCCCCCTGGAGCCATCAGAAAAAGCCACGAGAGCAGCGAGGGGAAGTCAGCGCTCGCCCTTCGCAAGGTCAACAAAAATCCCTCAAAACGTCATAGAGTTTTGCGAGTCCTAAATGAAGAAATTGCTTAATCTACCTGGGGGATTGCAGCTATTATATCCACTGCCGTAAACAAGCCTCAGCCCCGGCTGCGAAGGATTGCACCGGCGGAGAGGAGCCGAGGCTAAATTGACAAGTTGTCTCTGCTGCCCTTGAAACTCAATTTGCCATCGCTCACCTCATTTCAAATTAGCACAGAGAGAAACCTCGTCGGCCGAGCTGCTCTTTTGGGGCTCTTACACGAGATCCCTGCTCCACACGCTGGCGGTTCGGGGGCTTATCCTGCTGTGACAGGAATAGGGAAAAAATGGAGATTAAATGCAGGCCTCGAGCATGGTCGAAGCTGCCTGAAGTGTTCCAGGCCAGGCTGGATGGGGCTTGGACAAAGTGGGATAGCAGAAGGTGTTGCTGACCATGGCAGGGGGTGGAATGAGATGAGCTTTAAGGTCCCTTCCAGCCCAAACTCTTCTGTGATTCTATAAAATTAGGGAGCAGTTCAGGCTTTTAACAACAAACCCACAGAAGGTGTATACACCCCTGAAATCCTTCCCTGAAGGCTTAAAAGGGACAAGTACAGGAGCAGAGCTCTGACAGAGGTGCAGCTGCCCCAAGGCATCATCTGGGACTGCACCAAACGCTCACAGCAGGCCGGGATGGCTCGAGGAAGAAGAGATCCTCCACACTGGTGTGCAACTTTTTTGAAAAGGGCCCTGAATAGAAACGGGCTCGAATCACACTTGCAACAAACGCGTTCAGCATCCAGGGAATTGGCTTTGTATTTTCAAAAGAGGAGTTTTCAATAGCTGTGATTTCAGGTGAAAGTTTCGTATCAATGCTGGACGGATGGTATAAAAAAAAATATCAAAGGCAGTATTATGAACCTGGAGCCTGCAATGGTCTTGTTTTCATACCTCAGCCTGGATCTGGTAGAAGCTGCTGCTGCCACTTGAGCACTTGTGTCAGAACTTGATGCCCACAGCCCCGTGCCCTCACAGGGACGGGGCTCATTCACACGTGCAGGAACAGCCCCGGTGCTCTGGGCATGCCCTCAGCAGTGGGCTGGGGGATGCAGGGGAGTTAACTCAGACATGCAGCCACCAGAGGGGCTGCAATTGCCCTGCCAGTGCAGCCACAGCCCTGTGTGCCCTGCCCCAGCTCCTCTCCTGCTGCCACTCACACGGGCTGGCCCTCATCCATCAGCCCCAGTGAGATTCTACACCCCCCTTTCCTCCAGGAGGGCTTAACACCTCGCTGTGATCTCCCGTGTTGCTCTCAGGAGCAGCACCACCTTCTCTCAGCTCCAGGAAGCTCCTGAGGTGCCCAAACCTGGCTCTACAGCCCTCGGAAAGGGCAACATCCACAGATTCTCCCGAGCTGCAAAGGAAGGGCTGAGTAGCCAAGCAAATGAGGAAAAATGCGTCACTGGGGAGATCTGCAGGGTGAGGATGCTGCTCCCTGCCCTCCCCAGCTTTGTTCAGCAGCAAACACAACCAGGGCTGGGAGTACTCGGTGTGACCCAATCCCTGCAGACCCCGCTCTGCAGCAGGGCCAAAGTGACAGAGCCACGTCACGTTTGGTCCCCCGCAGCACACGGAGGGACAGCGGGCCTGGCGTGGCAGCCGCCTGCCCCCGCTGCCTGCACAAAGGGGCCCTTGACAGCTGGGCCAGCCGTGGCCTTCAGCATCCTCCAGCAGCGCCGCCGTGGGCAGCACAAGAGGCCCTGTGTTCCTCGTGTCCCCCGTGTCCCTCGTGTCCCTCATGTCCCTCCCGTTCCTGGGGCAGGAGCAGATAAAGAGCCAGTGTTGCTGTCACTGGCATTCCCGGCTGGCCCATGCCCCCAACAACCGCCTGCCTTTCCCAGCCCGGAGCTGAGACTGCCCTGACCCCAACGCCCCGCTGGCAGGGGACACCCAGGGGCACTCGGATGCTGGAAGGAGGCAGGTACCAAGCTCAGCCTGATCCAGGCTCCCCAGGATACCAGGACAGCAGCACAAGCACTCCCCTGGAGCATCACGGCTTTGATGCTTGTCCTGACCTCGACATCTGCAATAGCTCATGGGTGTAAGAGCATCAGGTGTGGAAACAGCACATCTTAAGAAATTTCTGGTTGGTTTTGGTTTCTCACCACCAAATCTTTCACAAAACTAGCGTTTCATTCCAAAATAAACAGCAAAGCAGGGAAAAAGAGGGAAAGCAAAAATGGAATCAAGAGCTCCTAGTCAATCCCAAGCAATTTGGAGGCAGGTAGCAGTGTCCGGATGGGATTCAGTCAGGGGGAAAGGCACAAAGCTGAGGCCAGTTGGTATCACCTCGTGTTTTGCCCATCTCGAGTTAAACCAGCACAGTTAAACTCTGTGCTGCTTTAACTCAAATCCCTCGTTCTCAGCCCCACGTTCGTGCTCCAGCTCCCAATTTTCCGATGCATGGCATGCACTGCTTCCCTTGGATGAGCTGTGACTGCAGCACAGCCCAGCTCTTTGGCATAAAAACTCTTCCCCTCCACTCACCAGCTCTAATTTATCCCCCGTGCCTGGCACAGCCCTGCCTTCACCCTGCAGCTTCTGGCGTGCCAGTGGCCTTTGCTCCCAGCCCGTGGGGTGTTATCCGTGTTATCTACACCAGTGCCTGCCGGGGAAGGCACAACCGTGCCTGCTCTCATGGATGACACTCCTCACCTTCTGCCACCACATCTACTGACAAAATTCAAACCAAGTGAGCAGATGGAGAAGCGAGCGTGAGGTTTTTCCCCCCACTGCTCCCGTTTGAATCAGCCACAGGTGATTCCTGTGCCCTGCCAGGCACAGGAGATGCAGAGCTCGTGGGGCAGTGGGAACAAGCAGGGAGGGGATGTTATGTCCTGGTGTGGACACCCAGGGAACAACAGAGCCATCCATGGCAGAGCGGCGAGCACACCACTCAGAATATTCTGTGATTAGCTGGAGAACATTGGCATTAGGAGAAGCGTTTGCCCGAGCAAATTCCCTTGAATAGTCGTGATCCGAGCGCTGCCGGCGTAGGCAGCAGCTTGGCCGGGCAGGGAGGTCACAGCAGGGCTCTGACACTCAGAGAAAACCTGGGCTCTGCCAAAATACATCGCTCCCCGACCCTCTGCTTCCTCCCAGGGCTTCTGGCCCTGATCCCACAGCAAAACCACCGAAATCCTACCCGGAAAAGGCTCAGCAGCTCTGTGCTCTCACACTCCATGGCAGCCCCACTGCCACCTTTCCCCTACTGCAAAAAATCCAGGGCCAGATCCATAGGCAGCATCCCAGCCCCCCACTGAAACTCCTGCTGATTTGTGTCACTGAGGATCCTCCTACAGTGCAAACCCCAATCAAAGCATTCCTGGGAGAAGCCCTGAGCCTCCCCACCAGCAGAAAGAGCTTTTGACCACAGTGTGTGGTGTAGAATTTGACTTTGAGTGACTACCATAAAGTGTTTTTATTTTTAAGCTGTTTTATGCCATTTCCCCAGCTCATGAGGAGTGCACCTTGGTGTCAACAGGACTCTTTTGTCTTTGTAAGCTATTTTGAGGCAAAATATCTGTAAATTACCTCCCCAAACCTCCGCACAAGCAGATCATGCAGAGAAAATAGGCTTTGCAGGAATGCAGTAAATTGTTTCTGTCACACAAGGAAATATAACCAATGGAAATCGTTATGGATGAGTCATTATGAGAGGGACCGAAAAAATTAACCTCCATCCATTTCCTTCATCTCGGAGCGTGTGCGAGGGTGTGCACGGGAGAAGGAAGGTGGAGAGCACCTGCTGAGTGAGGGCACAGAGCTGGGGGAAAGGTGGGAGGTGCGAGCAGCTACAGACAGGGGGGACCCGAATGTTTGGGAGAGGGTGCCAGGCCTGGGGTGCTGCAAAGGGAGAGGAGCATCAGCCCGCCCCCGAGATGGAAAGGGATGCTCCAGGGTGGGAGAAATTTCTGCTCAATCCCATTACACAGGAGGGGGAATGCTCTTTCCCAGCTATTATTATGCATTGATTTTGTCTGTCCCTGTCCTCAAATCCCATGAAAACCTCAGGGGGTGCATGTTTAAGGGGGATGGTGAAGCCAAAGCTCGGTGAGCACGGGCTGTCTCCCACCTGCCGCCACCACAGCACATCCCAACACACCTTTTCTTGCCGGATCCTCTGCGACTCCAGAGTAAACACGCAGTTTTCTATTTGACAGAGGGTTTTTTTGTTGTTAAATGCAGAGAAAATAGCAAAGGAATGCAGCAGTGTGGGCCAACGAGCGCTGCTTGCGTGGGAGAGGAGGCTCCGGGAGACAGAAGCACCAGCTAGAGGAGTACGTGTGAACATGGTGGAGGAAAACATTTATTCCCACACATTTGGGATAAAACCCCTCAGCAGTAACTCCAGCTCAGCACCATCCAGCTCTGCTCCAGCCCCTCACCATTAACCAAGCGCTGTGCACGTGTTTTGCCCCATACCTGTGCACATCCCCTCCAGAGGTTACAAAAAATAAGAAGCAAATCCATTTCCAGAGTGCCAGATAACGATTCCCCCGGCCACGGCGCGCAAACAAGGCGGCGGAAAAGGCTCGAGTGTTAACTGTTCCCTAATGTGCAGTAATTGATTTCCATGTGCGCAGTAATGGATTTGGTCACATCATGCAACAATGGATTTGACATGGGTTCTCGCTGATATTATAAACACAGTTAAGTCGTTAGCGCGGTGCCCGGGAATTAGGCCTCTAATAGCGCTGACCCCGTGCCCTGAGCCAGCTGGCCAGCACTGGCAGCCACCAAAATCTTCAGGGCTGGTTCATGCTCAAGGACGCAGCCGGCAATTTAACAGCTAAAAGCCACTCGGAGCTGAGCAAAACATCCTGAGTGCAAAATCATCCCAGAGCTGAGCACAACACATCGCGAGTTCTCCTCCACCCATTCGCTCACACGAACACGATTCCTGTCCAGTCTGTCTCCTTCCCTGCCTTTCTGCACGGTGGTTGCACACCCCAAGGTGGTGTGTTCACACCCAGGGATGGGCGGAGGAGAGGCTCAGGTTGGTTTGGGCTGGAAGGGAACTTGAAATGCATCTAGCTCCAGCCCTCCAGGTTGTTCCAAGCCCCATCCAAACAGCCAGTAAAAGGTGTTCAGCATCACCTCAGTCCCAATAAAACTTGGTTTCAAAAGTTTGTTCTGCTTCCCATCACAAGCAGAGAGATTCAAACCTGCATGGCTTCACATTCAGCCCTCTGAGCCCAGCTTGTCTCATCTTGGAATCTCAGGATGGTTTGGCTGGGAAAGAAACTTAAATTTCATCTCGTTCCAACCGTTTCTGCCATGGGCAGGGACACCTTCCACTGTCCCAGGCTGCTCCAAGCTCTGTCCAGCCTGGCCTTGGACACTCCCAGGGATCCAGGGGCAGCCACAGCTGCTCTGGGCACCCTGGGCCAGGGCCTGCCCACCCTCCCAGGGAACAATTCCTTCCCAATCTCCCATCCAGCCCTGCCCTCTGGCAGTGGGAAGCCATTCCCTGTGTCCTGTCCCTCCAGCCCTTGTCCCCAGTCCCTCTCCAGCTCTCCTGGAGCCCCTTTAGGCCCTGGAAGGGGCTCTGAGCTCTCCCTGGAGCCTTCTCCTCTCCAGGCTGGGCACCCCCAGCTCTCCCAGCCTGGCTCCAGAGCAGAGAGGCTCCAGCCCTGGAGCATCTCCACAGGCTCCTCTGGACTTGCTCCAGCAGCTCCACATTCTTCCAGGTCTTTGCCTCCACTAAAAATCATCTCCCACACCCCACAGCCATCCACGGGTTCCTGCACCCGTTGCAAGCACTGGTGGGAGAAGTCATGGAACTCCACAGATTCACTGAGTCGTGGAATGGTTTGGCTTTGCAAGTAACTTTAAAGATCATCTCATCCCAGCGCCCATCACTGTTCCTGTTGCAGGAAAACACCAAAACCATCCCCTGCCAGCAGGGCCCCTCGGAAGGACCACGAGGCAGTCGCAGAGGGTAGGAACTGGTTCCATTGGGTGTTTACAAGCCTTGCAGCAGTGTTAAAAATTCATTATTTTCACTTGGGCACCGCAGCAGCGCTCGCCTTCTGTCGAGCAGTGATTGGGCTCCTGTCCGTCAGGGACACCGAGCGATTGTACGGAGAAAATTGCATTCAGCAATGGGGGATTTAAGAGGGTGCTTGTTCTCAAACAGGGCTCCAATTAATTAACTCAGAGGAAGGGGCTGCTCGGAGTGTGCTTAGTGTTTTCCGTGTTTTCCTTGGTGCATTGAATTTATTGGTGAGTGCCTTGGTTTGTTTCTTTCTTGCTTTTCTGTTTGTCTTTAGGACTCTTTGCGGGTGATAAAGCGTAGGGAATGTGTTTACTGGGCAGGGGATTAACTGGCAAGCAGGCAGGAGAAATGGATGGGCCAGGCCCCAAATTCCAGCCCTCACGCTGCACCTGCCAGCACTGGGAATGGAGGAGGCTCCTGGCCAGCCCAGTGCTCGAGGGATTTTGCAGCACGAGGGTGTCAAGATCCACCAGAGGCTGTAGTAGGAAAGGGTCTCAGGGATGGGGCTTTCACTTCAAGTCTTCCAACCCTGCTTCATGCCAAAAATGGGGGAAATTAGCAAACAGCATTGCCACGGGTGTGAGAAATGCACCAGAACTGCGCGTGCAACAAGTGGGAGCAACGCTGAGCTCTGCAGAAACCAGGAAAGCCTTTCACTGGGATTGTGGATTCTGCCTGAGCCAGCTCAGTGCTGCTGCACAGGATGTGGTAAGGGCTGCAGTACCCTCCACTCCTCCCTCCAGGCTTTGGTCACCTACTAGGACAAGAAAATCCTCAAGATATGGATAATTTCTTCATTTTTTTGACAACAAACACAGGAGGATTTGACATCAGGTGGAGGCCCACCACACAGACCATACCCCAGGAGAGAATATTCTGTGTTTAAGGGGAATTAGGGGTTGGTGTTGCACTCCGAGAGGCTGTGGTGCACAGCTGGTGGAACCACATAGGTGAGTTTCCATCATCCAGGGGCACTTGGAGAAGCACCACCGGGATGTCTGTGACTGCTGAGCAGAGCAGGCGTCCCCCACGGGGATGGGATGTGGAGGACCACATCCTCCAGCTTGTAATTCCCAAATTTCCAATGGAATCATGTTCCCCAAGAGCAGGTGGAGGTCGGGAAGCCAGAGATTCACGGCCTATGGTGACCCAGAGCACAGCACCACCTCTTCTGTTTGGAGACCTGGGGAGCCCTCCCCAAGCACAACCACAGCCACGTCCCCACCCAGCCAGCCCGGACTTTTCCTTCAGACCGAGCCTCTCCACAGCCCCGCTGCCATTTCCAGGGGTGAGGAAGGGCCCTTCGTGCCCTCAGCCCTAATCTTTCAGAGGAATTAATCTTCAAAGCGATCTCGCCCCAGCAGAGCAAGTTTTGATTTATGAGTTGTGGCTCCAGCTGAGCTCCTCTGACGGGGCAGGTGGGAAGCGTTGGCTGGATGGGGTCAGTGCCAGGAGGAACCTCCACTGAAACGGGCACCCAGACCACAGCTGGAGAAACCACCTCCTCTTCATCCTCAGGAAATTCCAACCTGCCTTTTTTTTCCTCTTTAACCAGGGAAAGCAAGCTTCCCACCTTCAATATTTTTTTTAACAAAGAGTTGACCTCAGCAAGAGCACAGGAGCCTCACCAAAGGCTTGGTTTTCCTCTCCTAACACCGCTCCCCACTATGAATTGCAGCATCACCCACACGCAAAACTGAACCAGGGGGATTTGGCTTCACTGAAATAAAACATTTTGATGAAATTTTAAATGAGAAAATGGTGATGGCCTCCACGAAATGATTTGATTTTGGTGAATCTGTGTTTCCATTTTGAAAACTGATTCATTAGAAATTTTTTTTCCAACCAGCTCTAATCAAAGTGCTTTAGGCGTTTTTGAAAATTTCAGTCCCAAGCTTCAAAACAATTTAATTTGTGTTATAAAGCAGCGAAGTTTATGACACAGAGATACAGCGAATGGAAGCACTTTTTGGCTTTGCAAACACTTCAACTTTAAGAAATTAAATTAATGGTAATGTGGGAGAGTAATTTCAAAAGTTTCTTTCCCGAAGTACAGAAAGTATTTTCTAACTCATCTGAAGGCTGACTTTATAAATATAATATAAGGTTGTCATCTCCACGCTTACAGCTTGCTTTTCACTACCACCAACTCCATTTAAAGTTTCTTCAGGTCGTGAGCAAATGAAATAAAAGAACTCATTTCTGCTCGTGAAAACTCCAGTGACGGCATCATTATAGAGAGCATCTCCAAAGGGAAAAGGGGAGAGAAGGCAGAGGATACACAGCAAAAATGGAAAGAGAATGAGAACATCGCGGGAAGTGCTGGTTCCAACAAGGGCGCCATTCACCCGCTCTCGTCTTCCCTTCGGGGTTAGCTCGTGTTTCATCTCGGATTAACACAGCATCTCTTCTCTCGAGCCTCGCGCTGGGGATGGCTCCTTCCATTTAAATAGATTTCAAAAGCCAGGATTGATCTAGGCCAGGCTGTAATTTCGGATGGGAGCGTGGCAGTTAATGCACTCCAGCCTCGGCGGGGAGAAGGAGGAGTGTGAATTGCTTGCTCGATGTGATAAATTCATTAGATAAAGGAACCTGATAACAGGAACAGCACTTGGAAAGCATCTGGTGGCACGGATGTGCCGGGAAGGGGGTCACAGCATGACTCTCATGGTTTGCATTAGAGCACGGAACTGAACAAAAGAGACTTGTACAGGCGACTGGAAGGGACCTTTGGGTCAAGCACTCCTCCTTTTCCCCTTTGAGATAACCACATAATAATGCAACAGCTGCTTGAACCTGTGAATGCCATCCCACGGAAAGCATCTCAAAATGCCAACCAGGAAGACTATGGGAAAAATGAAATATTACGCCTCTAAGGAGAGGGGAACCACAGATCTTGTCTAGAATGCTGCTGGTAGAGATGTAAAAACTGACACCAGAAATGCACTGTGCTGTGCGGGCTGGATGCAGAGGATGGGGCAGGAGGGGGTGACACAGCCACAGGCTCTGTAATCCCTGCTATCCCACCAGCTCTGGGCACTTCCACCTGCAAGCAGCAGGATCTGGGAGCTCACTGAGCCAGCCCTCCCCAACCTGTTTAAATTCAGCTCCACTGCCACAGGGAAAGGAGCACAGCAGGCTCCGAGGATCTGCTCTGATGGTTTGGCTCACGGAGAACCAGGACAAAGAAATGGGAGGATGCTTTGGCAGCCACATAAAGGAGACCAATAAACACTGGAGACGGGAGCAAAGCGATGGAGATCAACAGGGCATCACAAAGTGATGTGAAACACATGAGGAATGCTCTCAGGGAGAAGGGGAAGTAGCACAGAAAGCCAGCAAGAGATATGGGGTGATACAAACTGGAGGGTTTGGGAGGTCCAGCACCATCTCCAGGGGCATTGCAGGAAGCCCACAGGAAAGAGAAGCCTCAGAGCGGGGTCCCACAGCCGAGTGAGGCTCAGTGACCAGAGAGGAGCAGGTCAAGCTCCAGCTTTTCCACACCCCCTGCCAGGATGACAGCCAGGAATGCCTGCATCCCCCCAGCTCTCTGATGTCCACCAGGTTCCCTGATCTAAACCAAACCTAACCAGTACAGGGAGGAGGAACTCAGCACGAGGAGATTACCACGGCAGGAGAGCCGCTCGCAGCCACGGTGCTGGCAAAGCCTTCCCACCACAGCAAGCGAGCTGCCAGGTGGATTTTGATCTCATTAATCTGTTTGGGGCCAGCCGGCAGCGCGGGGCCGCCGTGGGCGAGGCGGCACACGACACCTCCCTCCGAACCCTGGGGAAAGGGAAAGGTTTCACACGGAAATGTTCTCCCACTCCGAGCGCTCCAGGCACCGAGTGCTGGCAATGTGGGTCATACCTGCCCAGAGAAGCCGTGGCTGCCCCATCCCTGGAAGTGTTCAGGGCCAGGTTGGACAGACTTGGAGCAATTCAGGCTGCTGGAAGTTGTCCCTGCCCACGGCCAGGGGGTGGAACGAGATGAGCTTTAAGGTCACTTCCAACCCAAACCATTCCTGACTGCACAATTCTATATCTGAGCTATTAATTCATTTATCAGTTCTGCAGCTCAGAGCTTATTTGGATTTCACGTAAGGTAATGAGGATACTGCAATCTCTGTCCAGGGAACAGTCCTTCCTGTGCTCGCTTGGGGCTGTGCAAATTAAACATCCTCTTTGGTGCAAGGGGTCAGGGCTGTCTAATGGATAATGTGCCAGGCTGGGACCTGGGGTCCCCACTCTGCTGCTGCTTCTGTGGATAACCCTGAGGATTTTGAGCTTCCCATTGCATCCTCTCTGCTTTCTCCTGAGTAAAATAGGGATACCAGCCGGAATTGAGGTCTCCCAGTGAAAAGCATTCCATAACCATTATTTTAGGGACTGAGGAAAATATAGAAGGGTCTATAGCAAAGCCTGAGATACCACAAGGGAGGGGATAGCAAACCTGGAACTACAGGCATCAATAAATCAGCTACAGTGCAGGAGCAGCCTCAGCTCAGGGTAGAATCATGGAATGGTTGGGGTTGAAAGGGACTCACCTCAGTCCAACCCCCCTGCCGTGCACAGGGACACCTTCCACCAGACCAGGTTAAGACCCAGCATTAAACACTTCCATGGATCCAGGGGCAGCCAGAGCTCCTCTGTGCAACCTGTGCCAGGGCCTCACCACCTCCACAGGGAACACTTCTTTCCTAATATCTAATCTAAACCTGCCCCCGTCAGTTTGAAGCCATTTCCTGTTGTTCTTTGCAACTGGACCAAGCCAAGGGTGAAGCTGGGAGCACCACAGGGTGGAGAGGCCGCTTCCAGCTGTCACCAGCTGCAGAAGGACCTGTAGCTTTCCCTCACTGAGGGTCCTCCTGCTCCTCCCAGCACCGTGCTGCACTCAGTGACCACCCAAGGCTGCACACCGGCCTCTGCTGAGCACGAATTCAGCTTCACAGCAGTGCAAATCCATGGATGTGAGGGGCCGCTCGCACTCAGAGCACACCTAGTCCAGGGTGGTTTGGTCCATGTCAATTAGGGACAAATTTAAGCTAATGAGGAGAAAGTGTCCAGGCAGGGCTTCGCATTGATTTGGTTAAACCAAGGTAAGAGAGCAAGTGCATGTGTGGATCTGGGGATGCGTGTGCGTGGCTGACTGCACTGCTCCTTGGCATCAAACCTCCCTTGGTTCATTCTGAAGGTTTTTCAGATGAAAGCCCCAAATCTGCAGTGTTTTGTTTTGTTTTCGAGTAACCACGCTCACCCGGCACTTCCAAACCCTCTGTGTAACAGAGCCACTGTTTCCTTTTGTACTGAAAAGTTGGGAGATAAATTGCAGATGATTCAGTAAATAACTCAGCCTATGACCTTGATGCTTATTGATTCCTCAAGCTGTTTATCTTTCTTGTGTGCTCCCCAGCAAAAACAATTATCACTTAATTATAAAGCAGCTTGGCTTGAGGGAAGCACCAATTGGCTGGCACAGGATGAGTTCATCCCTGCGCACCACAGAGCCCCGACCAGAGCGACTGCTTAGGATTCAGAGCCACAAACTTCATTATTTTCTCCCTAGCTCATGTTTTTCCCCTCGTTTTAAAATCACTTAAGGATGTTTAGCCAGTCGGGGTGTTTGACTGCCCGAATATTCGCGATGGATGGGATCGAGGCGGCAAGTGCCAGCATTGGGAGAGGGAAAAAAGAGAACTAGAATGATAAAAAGGAGCACAAGGAAAGGTTGTTGGTCCTGGAAATAAAACACCTGGGCTGTTCTCTCCTTCAGCGACCTTGGGTGAAGCTTTTTCTCTGCTGCCTCCCCTTCTCTCTGTGCAGGGCTGTGCCAGCCGTGTGCAGAATCCGGCACAAAGGATTCCTCCTGCTCTTGACCGAAGTTTCCCAATGCCACTGGGATGGGGAAAAATGACAGCTTGGCACTGCTGCAGCCATGCATGCATTTGGAAAGCACTTAGAGACATCCATTAGCATGGGAAAGAGAATTATCATCTCCACCCCAAGGCAGGAGGAGGGAAAGGAACCTCCCCCTTCACTAGAAATGGAGGATTTGTAATTTTTTATGCACTTTTGAGCTGCACCATCCTCCAGTGAAAGGGGGTTAGGGGGTCCACAGAGGGATCTGGACAGGCTGGGTGCTGGAGCAGGTCCAGGGAAGGGAATGGAGCTGGGAAGGGGCTGGAGCCCCAGAAGGGGCTGAGGGAGCTGGGAAAGGGGCTCAGCCTGGAGAAAAGGAGGCTCAGGGAGGATCTTCTGGCTCTGCACAACTCCCTGACAGGAGGGGGCAGCCAAAGGGGTTCAGGCTCTGTTCCCAGGGAACAGGGACAGGAGAAGAGGAAATAACCTCTCAAGTTGTGCCAAGAGAGGTTTAAGTTGGATACTGGGGAATGTTTCTTCATGGAAAGGGTTACCCAGCCCTGGCACAGGCTGCCCAGGGCAGTGCTGGACTCACCGTCCCTGGAGGGATCTAAAACCCACGAGGATGTGGCACTTGGGGACAGGGTTTAGGGATGGGCTTGGCAGTGCTGGCTTAACAGTTGGGTTCAATGACCTTGGAAGTTTTTCCAACCCGAACCATTCCATGGTTCACACTCCAGACTCCCTAACCTTGCCTCTGCCCTGCAAAAGCACACGGCCTGCAGCAGAGACACTCCATTTCCCAGCACCGGCTGCTCTTTAGCTGCCAGATCCCCACACCTGCCCTCCGCCCCTTGCACACGCCCTCAGCAGCCGCAAACTCCGTTAGGGAGCTGCGGGACCCTGATGCGATCAGACCGGGGGAGCCAAGGCGATGAAGAGCAGCAGCAGCCAAAAGAGCTCGGCAGACAAACCTCGTTACACGGCCTAAAGACATCAGGGACAGCGGGCGCATCCCGGCTCTGCGCGGGGACACCGAGCCTCTGTCCCCGCCGTGCGAGCGGGCACCGGGAGCGGAGCCGCAGGCGGCACCGCGTTTGTCAGAGCGCCCCAATTCCAGCGGGTTTG
>VYXC01008144.1:207414-219857 GCA_013397175.1 Platysteira castanea
CCCCCAATCCCAGCGGGTTTGGCGGAGCACCCCAATCCCAGCGGGTTTGGCAGCAGAGCCCCAATTCCAGCGGGTTTGGCAGAGCACCCCAACTCCAGCGGGTTTGGCAGCAGCGCCCCAATTCCAGCGAGTTTGTCAGAGCACCCCAATCCCAGCGGGTTTGGCAGCAGCGCCCGGCCCCCCAGACCCAGCGCAGCATTTCCCCGAGCAAACAGCTCCGGGTGTGCGGCACAGCCTCCCCAGGCACCGCCGGCTCAGCACGGAGCGCTCAGGAGGGGCGTGCGGAGCATCCGTGCCCGAGCGCGGGGTCACCGCCCGGCAGCTCCGGTGATCCCGGCTCCAACTGCAACGTGTGAATTCCATCCCAGCCCAGGGCAGAGGGGATCCCCACCACACTGCGGGCAGGACACGGAACCGCAGAACCCCGGAATGGTTTTGGTTGAAAGAGACCTTAAAGCCCATCTTGTTCCACCTCCTGCCATGGGCAGGGACACCTTCCGCTATCCCAGGTCGCTCCAAGCCCCATCCTTGGACACTGCCAGGGATGGGGCAGCCACAGCTGCTCTGGAGAACCAGCTCCAGTGTCTAACCAAGCGCTCGACATAGTTGCAAGAGCATTTTCTACTGTCTCTACTTGGGACCAAAATCTTCTTTTGCTTATCTGTGGGTACTCCAAGAGTTTTTATGCCATTAAGGAGCTCCTAGTTTAAGCCAGCATACGGATCCAGCTTGTTTGCAGTGCCCAGGCTATTGGTCTTAAATAATTCCTGCCTTATAACTGGAGTAGCAAGGATTGCAAACAGATCAGACAGGTTGACATCCCTGTTGACAGCAAGCAGAGCTGCCCATAATGACCCCCTTTCCTTACATTCTCCAGCCAAGTACCACAAAAAACATTCCTACACACTTTGTGGTGACTTTTTTCAATCTTTTAAAGCCATTTAAGGAGCGGAAATAAGCAACACCTCCCCTCCAACTCCTCTTTCCTCCCCATCCCAGTTGCATACAGCACATCCCCGTTATGCCCATCACAGTCTGGGCACAGGTTTGCACCCTTGCAAAGGTACAAATATCCTCTGCATCTGCTCATCAGCTCTTCAGCCACGTGGCAGGAGGATGTTCCACACCCTCGTGTTCCCACAGACAGAAGTTTTATGGCCCCGTGCTGCCCAGGGAGCAGCCAGAAGCAATCCAGGCTATCCTGTACCCTTGCAGGAGGGGATTGTCACATTAAAACACCTCTAAATGCTTAAAAGGGTTTTCGTTTAGAGTCTCCTGCCGTGAAGTGTCTTCAAGGGCCCCAGATTTATTATTTCATCAGAAGATCAGAGAGGGGAAGTTTGTAGGAGATCAAACAAACAGGAATACATTAGGAGAGACAGGAGGAGAGGCTGGAGAAACGGTCGGATTAAATAAAGTGGAGGGGTGTTCTGACCTCACAGCTCCCACCCCACGGACCCCAACCCCTGCCCGGGCACCACCAGCGTGGAGATGCCAGGAGGGTGCTGGGGTGGGGGATAAAGCCCCTGCAGGACCCACGGCCCATCCCCTGATCCCTCAAGCAAAGGGGAGCACGTTTCCTACCGGACTGCATCAGAGATCAAAGGTTTGAAAAGCATGCCAAAGGAGAGGGTGCAAGGGGAAAAGATGGATCTTCTGGAAAAAATACCTCAAAATGGGCCCGGATTTGCCTCCTAGCTCTGCTGCAGAGCCCATGGGTTTCTGTCCCTGTGCCTCAGTTTCCCCACTCCAGGAGCAAGCCTCATAACCTTCTTTTCCCACACGCAGAACCATAAAGGTTGGAATTGAGCTCTTAGATCAGCAAGTCCAACCATTAACCCAGCCCTGCCAAGGCCCTCACTGCCCCGTGTCCCATCCACACACCTCATCAACACCTCCAGGGATGGCGATTCCACCATTCCCCTGGACTTGACAACCCTTTCAGTGAAGGAGTTTCTCCTGATTTCCAGTGTACTTCACGGGATGCAGATGGAGTTGTCCGAAGCTGGGAGAAGTGGCCAGAGCAGCCCTCCAGGAGGACCTTGACAGGCTGGAGAGCTGGGCAGGGAAGAACTGCCTGGAGTTCAGCAAGGACAAATGCAGGTCCTGCTCCTGGCGAGGATAATCCCGGGCACCAGCACAGGCTGGGGGTGACCTGGAGAGCAGCTCTGGCTCCTCAGCACAGCGGGGACAGGGCTCCTGGAGCAGGGCCAGAGGAGGCTGCGGGGCTGAGGAAGGGCGGGGAGCATCTCTGTGCCCAGGAAGGGCTGAGGGAGCTGGGGCTGGGCAGCCTGGAGAGGAGCCCCAGCTGAGAGGGGCCCTCAGCCCTGGGCATCCCTGCGTGTCCCTGGGCATCCCTGGGTGTCCCTGAGTGTCCCTGGGTGCCCCTGGGTGCCCCTGGGTGCCCCTGGGTGTCCCTGAGTGTCCCTGGGTGCCTTTGGGTGTCTCTGGGTGTCCCTGGGTGCCCCTGGGCATCCCTGGGCATCCCTGGGCATCCCTGGGCATCCCTGGATGTCCCTGGGTGCCCCTGGGTGTCCCGGGCATCCCTGGGTGTCCCTGGGTGTTCCTGGGTGCCCCTGGGTGCCTCTGGATGTCCCTGGGTGTCCCTCAGTGTCCCTGGGCATCCCTGGGTGTTCCTGAGTGTCCCTGGGTGTTCCTGGGTGCCCCTGGGTGCCCCTGAGTGGCCCTGGGTGTCCCTGGGTGCCCCTGGGAGTCCCTGGGCGTCCCTGAGTGTCCCTGAATGTCCCTGGGTGCCCCTGGGTGTCCCTGGGCATCCCCGGGTGCCCCTGAGTGTTCCTGGGTGCCCCTGGGCATCCCTGGGTGCCTCTGGATGTCCCTGAGTGTCCCTGGGTGCCCCTGAGTGTCCCTGGGTGCCTTTGGGTGTCTCTGGGTGCCCCTGAGTGTCCCTGGGTGCCCCTGGCTGTTCCTGGGTGTCCCTGGGTGCCCCTGGCTGTCCCTGGCTGCCCCTGGGTGCCTTTGGGTGTCTCTGGGTGCCCCTGAGTGTCCCTGGGTGCCCCTGGGTGTCCCTGGCTGACCCTGGCTGACCCTGGCTGTCCCTGGGTGTCCCTGGGTGTCCCTGTGTGCAGGGAGGGCTCTCAGCAGGGCCCAGGCTCTGCTCCAGGGCCCAGCCGTGGCACCAGACGACTGAGGCCAGGAATTCTCCCTGCACAGGAGGCAGAACTCCTGCCCTGGGCAGTGACTGAGCACTGGAGCAAATTGTCCAGGGAGGGTGTGGAGTCCCTCTCCCTGGAGATGTTCCAGAACCGCCTGGACACCATCGTGTGCCCTGTGCTCCCTGCTGGAGCAGGGAGGTGACACCAGATGAGCTCTGTGGTCCCTTCCTCGACCCATTCTGGGACTCTGCAATATCAGCTGGTGCTTTTGGCCAGTTAGGAACGGGGGATTTGCTGCAGAAAACAGCAATTATCCCCACACTGCTCCGGAGACTCGACTCAGGCCCGTGCTGCTGGGAGCTGCTATTTGGTGCCACGCTTCCTCCAGCATTTGGGAGTTGAAACACGTCAGCCTTTCTGTTTCTTTGCCCCCCTCCCCAGCCCGTGGCAGCTGAACAGGCTTTGGAGCCTTCTGTTCCCATCCCACCCCCGGCACCTCTCGGCTCCTCGGCAGCTGTCAGCTCGCACGGCTTCATCTCGGGAGATCAGTGGGCGGACATGAATATACACCAAATATATATAGAAATGTGCACAGGAGGGCTCTGCTTCTGCTCACACGTCTCGTGGGAGCAGGTCGGGAAATGGGCTGCCAGCACGTCTCCTCCCTTAAATCCTCATTCACAAGAGGAACGTCACACCTCCGAGGTCAAGCCACGCTTCAGTTTTAATTCATTAAGCTAACTTCTGTGCTGGCTGAGTCTGCAGTCTTGAGGAAATTGCTATTTTATTGGGGTGGAAATGGGAAAGCTTCGCTTGCTGCTACCCAATCACCAGAATTTGGGTTTCCACCAGCACCTCCCGTGCTAGTCTGAGCTTGGGTGCTTCTCCCAGGGGTGACAACCTCGACTGGCACGAAATCTCTGCAATGGCAGTGCACCCGCAGGACCAGCTCTGCCAAAAACCACCCCTTGGACCAGCAGCCGTAGCCAGATCCCAAGTGATCTGGGGGGATGGACAGTGATGCTGTCCCCCAAAACAAACCAGGGACCTCCCTCTCTTGCAGAAGCTTTCAATGGCATGGGACAGGCTGTGACATCCCTGGGCAGGGCTGGGAGACACAAGGATGCTCCACAGGGCGATGGAGAGCAGCAGGGCAGGGAGGTGCTGTCACCGAAATACCAAACACAGCATCTCTGAGTGACCTCGACCTCCAGCTGCCCAGCAGAAAAGGTAGGGAGAAACGAGGAAAAATAATGTTTTCACTCCTGGCAGCTCAACAGAGACAACACCTGCTTCTGCCCGCTCCAGACTCAGCAAAACTCGGCTTCCATCACCTGATCGTGCACACGGCGAGCCCACGCAGACACACAAAAATCAATGGCATCGATCCCTAAGCCAGGAATTCATAAACTCCTTTAAAGGTCAAGGATTGATTTTTCACTTTCTGTAAAAAGAAGAGACTCCTGCCATCAGCCTCCTGCCCCCGACAACCGGCTCGTCCCGCGCCGAGGCACGGGCACCTTCCCCGTGTGCACCGTCAGTGTGGAAAACACAAGGGGCACATACAGGAAAACGTGTTGCACTTGTAGCTGGCATCTTGCAGTAACAATGTGCTTGTAGTAGGCATCTCGTAGAAATTCCTGAGTTTGTTTAACTCCTGGCTTGCTGGAGGTGCATTTTAAGGGTCTTGAAGAGAGAGGAGCCCTTGCGGGCAGGAGCAGCATCCCTCCCCTCAGTGATGCCTGGGATCTCACCAAGCAGGCTCTGATTTATTCATTTGAGGGCCCCCATCGCTGGCTACTGCACCTCTGTAGGCCCACAGAGACCTCAGATCACCTCACTCAGCATCCTACGGCAGCTCCTGCCTCTGGAGGAGAGCGACAGCCTCCTCCTCTCCTAAGGCTGCGTACACTGAGCCTCGTGCCACAAGGACACCCTCAGCTGGTGGGCATTCCCCGCTGGTGGGCATTCCCCGCTGGTGGCCATTCCCAACATTCCCCACATGCCAGCAAGGGGTCCAAGCAGCCCACCCCAAACCAAGCCAGGCACTCTCCTCCCCTGCCCCTCAATTTGCCCTCCAAAGCCGCAGTGGGCAGTGATGCCTGATTGCTGTCACAGAGCTGGTCTCCCTTCCAGGGTCCTGCTATCCTTTGCTAGAAGCTGGCAAATCGATCCTCCAGGAAATTACAACCCCCCTGCCCTGGCCCTGTTCCCCGGGTTTCTGGCCCCTGTCCCTGGCACATCTCCTCGCCAGGCTGGGAGTCCCTCTGCCCAGAGCCCCTTCTCCCTCCTCACATCCCCACAGTCAGCACTCTGCACAAACCCCTCATTCCTCTAGGTCCTGAGTAGATAATTCCAGGAGTAACTACGTTTTAGAAACCTTTCCATCACCCCTGTCCCTGCGTAACCCTGGTCCATCTCCACAACACCCTCCAGTCACAGCCTGCTGCTCTCCACGATTCCCACTCCATCCAGACGCAGGAGGCAAAGCTTCAAAATGCAAAGAGCTTTCCCCAGCCATGCCACGACTTATTGCTCTTTGGAGGAACAAGAAAACAAATTTAAACCGTGCTGGATTTAATTGATTTCTCCACGATTCCTCCATGGAAGCTCAGCGGGGAAAGTCGGAAGCACAATGGATGCAGAGGAGCAGCTGTGGGGGGGCTGTCCCACACCTTGGCATGCAGGCAAGGCTTTACATTTACTTTAGCAAGCATTAAGGCAGCCGTAGAAGCCATGAAAGTGTTTCTGGAGGAAGTTTCCCCACTCGCAAAGCTTACAGAAGCACTAAAAAAGCAGAATTTAAATGATCCTCTGCAGAAATAAAAGGTTCAGCATCACAGGTCTGGAGTTTCCCAAAAACTTCCTACTGAAACTTTCCTCCCCAAAGGGGAGTTTATGGCAAAACCTCACGAAAACTCACAAATTAATCTGTTTTATAGCAAACAAAAAAAATCCCTGTTTGAATAAAAACCACAAGTGCTTCTTTCTGGCCAGTGCCAGCAGGCTCTGACAGCGCTTGGCTGCTGCTCACGGCCCCGGCTTGGCTCCACATGTCCCTCCAAACATGCCCAGCGCCACGGCATCACATCCATGCCCGGGAGATGATTATGTTACAGGGAATGAAAAGGACCATCAGCTCTCCCCACCTGCTTTGTGAGGGATTTTTAGTGCAGAAGGACGCTCGGAAATCGCGGGGAGCGTAAACACCCCTAATGAGCGCAATTAGCATTCGGCACCCGCTGCTGACGAGCAAAGAGCTCCGGTGGGGTGAAGGGGCAGGGGTTGGTGTGCTGCTGCTCCGTGCCCGCTGCAGACACGGACCCAGATCCCAAACATGGGTGCACTGGGGGGGAAGGTGGCCAGAGGGTGCCCGGGGCTGGGGCACGAAGGGCAGGTTCAGATGGAGCGCCAGCCCCGCAGCGGCTGCTGGGTGACACTGCCGGTGCCACTGGAAAGAGGGGAGGAAAGAACAGAGAGACTTTCGAGCCAAGCCACAGGAGATTAGGTTAAAAAAAGCCTTTCTGAGCACCACGGTGCTGACAGAGCAGCAGAGTTGATGGGGACAATCAGAGAGTCCCAGAAGGGTTTGTGTTGGAAGGGACATTAAAGATCACCCAGTTCCATCCCCTGCCATGGCAGGGACACCTCCCACTGTCCCAGGCTGCTCCCAGCCCCGTCCAGCCTGGCCTTGGGCACTGCCAGGGATCCAGGGGCAACCACAGCTGCTCTCGGCACCCTGGGCCAGGTGCTGCCCACCCTCACAGGGAACAATTCCGTCCCCATATCCCATCTAACCCTGCCCTCCTTCAGCTTGAGGCCATCCCCCCTTGTCCCTGGATGTGAGGGATGCTCCAGAGGAAGGACAGCCTCAGGAAAACCCAGCTCGGTTCCCAACTCTGGCATATCTTCCCACATGACCTTGGGCAAGGCGTTTAATCTTTCTCTGCCTCATTTTCTTGGTGCTTTGCCTCGGAGGACTTTGGGCCTGGACTTTGTCTTACAAGGGGTTTGGCTACACTTGAATGCTCACTTTAAATTCAGTAATTGCCAATTAAATCAACATGCTTAGCATACTTTCATGGACCACGCTTTTTTTTTTCCCCCAGCTAAACATATTCACCTTAATTAAAGGAGTCTGCAAGTCATTGCAAAGCCATCATGTCCTGCCAGTTCAGTCTCAGCACTGAAGCATTTGTATGCCCACGAAACCAATTTTGTGTGATTGGCACTAAGGGATGGGACCTTCTGTTCATTAGGGGCTTCTAAGTGGCACTAGGCAAGAAAATTAAATCTGATTCAGATGGGAGGAGAAGGATGGATGACAAAGACAAGTATTTTCAGGAATGGGAATCGACTGTTCTACACTGCATGTAGAGAGGGTAAAACATACGGGACCTACTCTGAGGCAAAGGGGCGAGGTCTGGGCAGAGCTGGCCACAGAAGTTACACGTGCAGGTCTATTTATAGGTTTTCTTCTTTTTAGCAAGGGGATGTGGTTGCTCTGTTTATGGTTTATGAGGTGTTTGCTGTGTTTGGGATGTGATTCTCAACCCCTGCTCCCCAAACACAGGAGGGTCCCATGGAGAAGGTCACTGACAAACTGATTCCAGCTCAAAGCCCGCTGTCACACCAAAGGGCTGAAATCTGGCAGCAGGAGAGGATAAAGGTGATGAAGCAAACAAGAGATTTGCCTGTTTTTCCAAGGAAAACAGCTCAGCCCATCAGAGCCCTGGGCAGGGCTCACACCTGCACAAGGCTCCTGCCTCGGGAGTTTGGATCCAGAAACGTGCCCCTCGTTCCAAACGATGCAGCCCCTTGCTATCTGTCTGTGCCTGGAAATCGCTGCAGGAAGCGTGCAGTGGGAACTGGGCTGGACTGGGAAAAGGCCAGGCCCCAGCCAGCCCGACCAGTGATGCCTTTGGACTGAGAGGGGGGCAGGGAGGGACGGGGAAAGGGGCTCCAGCTGCACAGGGGGGACGGTGGGGTGTTACCTGAGGGCTTCCAGGGGAGCAGTAGGAATCAAACATCCTGCAAAGGGCCCGGCTGGGACACGGGGACACACCCGGCACAGGCACCTCCATCCCAACCCCTCCGGCCCTTCCTGCCAGCAACAAGCACCAAGCAGAATTCCAATAACAGCAACAGTGACGAGCCACAGGCACGGGGCTCCACGGCACCCACGGGAGCAGCCCAAAGCTGCCCCAAAATCCTGCTGGGATCACCTCCACCGTGGGGCTCCTGGAGTCTTTCAAGGTAAAAACACCAAAACTTTGCAGTGAAGCAAAGATTTTTTACTTTTTTTTTTTTTTTTAAAGATTTGTTTCAGAAAAGCTGTCAAAAATGTTTAATTGATGAAAAGCTGGATTTCCAAGGAAAGACATGCTTGAGAAGTGACACTGATAGCCATGTGAGTAGAGAGGCTGGGGTTGAGTGTGAGGAGTGGGTGGGAGCGCAGGGGAAGAGCACATTAGAGTTGCAAATGCAGAATGGAACAAAGCCCTCCATCACCTTAAAATCTTTCCTAAAAGGGAGTTTTACTTTTTGACCTGATCAAGAGTTCACACAGAGCCGAAATGCCAGGCCTAGCTGAGAGCAGCAGAGAGGTGTTTTAGTCCCTTAAACACCCATTTGAGCTCACGGGCAGGGGTGATCTGACATTTCCCAACAGGAATCACAACTGGAAAATCACCCTCTGTCCCAGTGCTGGCTCAGACCTGGATTTCAGCTACCCCACCTCTGAGCACCCCAAAGCTCGTGCCACTCGCTGCCGAGGAGCTCAGAGATGGACTCCTTGCTCCTGTACCCTCTCTTTTGAACAGGAGGTGCTCATTTCTGGAATTCCAGAGGGATGTGGGATGTGTTTGTGCCGTACAACTGGCGAGAGCCAGCAGCCAGACGTGGTAGGATACTGAATCCTGCAAACGGGTACCAGGAGAGCTCAACTCCAGCTTTGATGTTGTAAAACTGAAGTTTAAATGAGCAAGGGAACGCAACAAGGATGGAAATATTCCCTGGTATTTTCAGAGAAAAACTTCTTTTTTACCCCCGTGGCTTATAAATCATGCAACAAAACTACAAAGCCGGAGACGGCTGTGTTTGACTAATGGGGCTGTGCTTTCCTCGGAGAGGAACGGTTTGACCTCAGGATGTCAGCATTAAATAAGACAAAACCATCAGCCACGCTCTCCTTTTTTAATCAGAGCCGCTGTCGCCGTGTTTCACCCATTTCAAAGTGCCCCATCTCCGCAGCTGGGTCCCTCCAGGGAGCCTGTGGGCTGTAGGACACCCACAGAATGGCAGGAGCAGGTGCCAGGGCTGCTCGGGCAGACCCCTCCACGCTGAGGTGCATCCCCCAAAGCTCAGATTCCCACCAATAAATCCATGGAGCAGTGTGTGAGGCTGAAGCACGGCCCCAGGACGGAGAGCAGTGCCCAGGAGCAGGGACCACAGCCCTGGGCATGGAAGGGGCCTCCCCTGCCAGCTGGGGGAGGTGGCACCGGTCTGAGCAGCCCCTCTGGGAGGAAAGGTCAGGTTTGTTCAGTAAGAAGGAGCAAAAGCTTTCCAGAGCTGCCCATGAATAACCAGGGTCAGCTCAAAGCCAGGCCCAGACACTGCCATGCACCCCACTGCCAGCTCCCCCTGTTCCCAGGTCCTTTCCCATAAGGATCTGCCAGTTCCCTGTCGTTAGAGGACACAAGAAAAGAGGCTCTGACACCTGCTAGGCTGAGCAGAAAGAGGAAAAGAGGAAGCTTTATTTACATTTCTCGTACTTTATAGGTTTCTCAACTCCACAAGGGATTGGAGGACATGTCACTTCCTCCTCAATCCCCTGGAGAAAAAGGATGCTCATCAAACTTTCTCTTATCACAAAAGGAATGAAAAACAGAAAGACAGTTAAATAAACATTGGCTATTGTTTACATGAAAGTGTGTGAAAATTCTCTGACTCCAGGGTTACAACAGAAGGCTTAGCAAAAAACAGGACAACAGTTCCCCACCTCCCAAACAGCACAGCGGGTCTGCTCTGAGCCTGAAGGGCTTTGGGGAGAAGACAGAGATGTCCTCCAGCTTTACGTGGCAAAACACCCACGCAAGGGTGGCTCCTGGGAGGCCAAGTGTGCAGTGCCACCCCTGTGGTGACCTTGTGACAGTCGAGGCTGGTTCTGGTCTGGCAAACAGCTGGAAAGCAGCAGGAGAAGGGATGAACCTCAGTCTTTGCAGCTGAAGGAAAGGGTTAAGCTATTCCTCGAAAGTCACTGGGTCTTTACATGGAAAAAAAAAGCATCAAGGTGATGCCTGGAGACCTGCAACACTCAGGTCTAAATCTAAACTTGGTCTTAAGGGTTCTCCGATAGCACAAAATAAGATGGTTCCTATTTTAAATCTTCCCCCTCGATTTTCCCATGCAGGGAAGACATCCGGGATATTTGGCCTCCCGATAAAACTCAAAAGAACAAGCAAGCAGCACAACGGGTCAGTTAAAAATACACACCTGTGTTCCTAGTGCTGAAAACACAATCAGAACAGTGGAACCAGCTGAAACACCCCGCTCTCAGATGGCTTTTTCTTCTACCATCCCCTCAAAAACATCCTGTATAGCTGCTTTTATAGAAAACACGCACCATTTGGAAACAATTTGCCTCTTTTTTTTAATTTCTTTTTTCCTGGCTGAAAACATGTGCTGAGTCGACCGCTTGGGTCAGCACAAAACCACATTTGGGGATGAATAAAGTAGTTGCTGGGAGCAATTTGCCCAGCGCTGCTGCAGGCCAAATTGGAGAGTTAAACTCGCCGGCGCTGCAAGCTGGCCCGAAATTACTCCATGGACTTTGAGGCCATTCTCTGCGAGTGAAAAACGAAACGTTATTCACCAGGAATAATCCAAGAGGAGGGTTGTGTAGCCCAGGCAACCTGGCTGCTGCTCCAGCGCAGGCTCCGCAAGGTGAGGTTGGAAGGAGGGAGAATTCCTGGCTGATTTTGGAGGGTGTTTGGGGCTTGGGGAGGGAGCCCGTGCTCAGCTGCGTGTGGTGAGGCAGGGTTTGGATGGTGTGTGGTGGAGGCATCAGCCTTGAAGCCACTTCTCCTGATCCCTGCTCCTCGCTCAGCCACGAGCACCCACAGCAGGACTCAGTGGGAGCTGCTCCAGCCCTGCTCCTCCGACAAAACCATGAAGGAACTCCTTTGAGGCCGCAATTTGCCCATTTTTAAAGCAAATATAAGTGTTCAAAGTGCATCACACCTCAGTCAGGGCAGCAGGGATGGAGAGGGAAGGTGTCCTTCAGGAGCTTCAAGGAGAAGGGATGGGTTTCTCCTCAACTTTTAAGAGCTGGACCCAAATTCAGGAGGAGAACAAGAACACCCCTCCTGTCCAGGTGATGCTCAGCTCTTATTTCTGATGCAGGAAACCCAAACAGGATGTGCTGAATCACATGGGGCTGGGAAGAAGATACCATTTTAAAGCAAAAAGGAGTGAACACAAGCACAGCTCCAATCCCTGCCCACAGGTTATTCAGTTTAAGTCATTTTCCCCCATCTGTGTAAGTTATGGAGGGAAAAAATATTACAGAAAACAGTTTGCTCGAGACTCAGTTGCTGGTGGAATAACTGAATATTTAGCAAACCTGCAGCCAAAAGCAATGGGCAATTTTCAGATAGTCTCTTACAAGGATCAATCTTCAGTCAGGGCCCTTCTGAAAACTGGGTCCTCTCAGGTACCTTAAATAAAATTTTGAGGAAAAAGTCACTGGTGCAATTTGAGATTCTCAGCCACTTGTCAACTGTGATTCTTTATTTCTGAGCTCGCCGTGGTCACCTGGAGGCCTTTGGGATCAATTCTGCTTCCTGATTTTTAGAGAGCCAGTGAGAAAAATTCCCAGTACAGGCATGGAGGCGGCAGTGTCCCAGCTGCTGGCCCTTTGGAGAGGAGCCAGACACGGGGCCACGAGGAGGAAAAGCCAGCCCAGCACAGCGGGTTTGGTGTTTGGTGACTCGGAACGAGGCAAAGGAGCCGGGTGCTTTAACCGAGATCAAGGCAGGCAGACTGGGGAGGAGGGAGCGAAACCCCCGAAAATGAATTCTCTGCGAGACGCAGCTTGCCAGTGAATCTGCTGGGTGACACCTCCTGGGAACTCCAGAAATGCAAATCGCAGCCACGCGGTGCCACCTCTGCGGGGAGAGCGAGAGGCGACGAGCAGGGAGGCACGGAGCAGGGAGGCACTGAGCAGGGTGGTACTGAGCAGGGTGGCACTGAGCAGGGTGGCACCGAGCAGGGTGGCACTGAGCAGGGTGGCACTGAGCAGGGGGGCACGGAGCAGGGAGGCACAGAGAA
>VYXC01008144.1:222773-248887 GCA_013397175.1 Platysteira castanea
GGAGCAGGGTGGCACCGAGCAGGGTGGCACTGAGCAGGGTGACATTGAGCAGGGTGGCACAGAGCAGGGTGGCACTGAGCAGGGTGGCATGGAGCAGGGTGGCACCGAGCAGGGTGGCACCGAGCAGGGTGACACTGAGCAGGGTGGCACAGAGCAGGGTGACACTGAGCAGGGTGACACTGAGCAGGGTGGCANGGCACTGAGCAGCCACCCAGAATCCCAGTGAGGCTCTGCAGGCGCCGTTCCCGCAGCGCTGGCTGCTGGCTGGGATGGGTGCATGGCTCACACAGGGCATGGAGGTGATGCTCCACGGGCTGCCAAAGGATGCTGTGGCTAATGCCTGGTTGAGGCCTCCAAAATCCTGCAGCGCAGGAGGGATGGGTGTGAAGAGCACCTGCAAGGGGCTGCCTGGCACCTCCTGAGGCTGGCACATCGTGAGAGCAGCAGCTCAGGACCTCTGCAAGGCCCTTCCCATCTCCAAGCCTCAGCTTCCCACCGAAGCAAGGGCAGTGCTCACCCACGGAGGAGGCCCTGGGTTTGGCTCTTTGTACCCGGCAAGCTCCTGGGAAGCCCAGTGCACAGGAGGGCACAGGGACGTGTCCTCCAGCTCCTGAGGGCACAGCTCAGGCTGATCACCCAGCTCACCACCCTGACACCCGTTTCCTTCTAGTCCCACCTAGCAACACCCAGACCCAGCAGATCTCCAGCACCTGGGGACACGGTTTAGTGAATACGGCAGTGCTGGCTTAATGGTTGGGCTTGATCTTAGAGGTCTTTTCCCATAATAATTAATAATTCTATGATCTGCTAAGTGCCTCCATCATCCACACAATGGGACCACCAGGCTGCGGTGCTGCCCTGTTGCCCTGGTTTTTGCTAAGCCTTCTGTTTTTAACCTTGGAGTCAGATTCTTTCTCACACAGTTTCATGTAAATAATAGCCAGTGTTTACTTAACAGTATTTTCTGTTTTTCATTCCTTTTGTGATAAGAGAACTTTAATGAGCACCTTTCTTCTCCAGTGGGATTGAGAAGGAAGCGACATGTCCTCCAATCCCTGGTGGAGTTGGGACGTGTATAAAAATGAAATAATGTAAATAAATCCATCCATTTTTCCTCCTTTCTGCTGAACCTGGCAGGTGCGAGAGCGTCTTTATTGTGTCTCCCCAGACACACTGCCCCACACCACAACTCCAGCAGCTCCTGTCTGGTACAGTGAATCCCTTCACCTCCTCTCCAAAACCAACCCATCACTGGCCCCAGCTGGATTCCCACACCATTTTGTGCCCACCAGGCCACGGCAGAGCACAGGAGGCCAAGAAAGCGTTAAATATTGCAGCAGCACAGAGCCAGGTGGGAGCCCAGCCACAGACCCTCCATCGCTCCCGCACCGGCCCCAAGGAGACCAAAAACTGACTGAAAGACTCTGGCAATTAACTTCCTGAGTCTCTAACCCAGTTCCTTTTAAGGTAAATTTGCTCACGTTAATGGAAAAGGGTATTTTGGTTTTCCATCACCTGCCAAGTCATTTAAAAAATTGTTTTCCCCCTTCTCCCCTCTGCATTCACGACTTAATTGCAACAGCTCTTTGACAGCAGATAGGTTCCAGTGGGCTGCCACTCCAGATGTCAGGAACATGTTAGCAGGAAGGGGCCCTGTAGGATATTTATGGCTTTAATTCCTCGGTAGAGGGTTTTGTTCTGTCATGCGGTGACACACGAATTGCTACTCATTTGATCCTGTATTTCCACATCAGTGACATTTTATGAAGGGCTCCTGGTTCTCTGCACTGTCTCCAAAGTTCCTGGTCCCTCTTCTGCCAGCGCTGGCCTGGGCAAGCTGGGTGGCTGGAATTGCCAAAAGGGCTGTTCAGCAGCAGGTCTCCCTCCCGTGCAGCACTGGCAGAGGATGAGAGAACTGAGAGCTCAGAAAAAATAGACCAAAACGTGGCTGAAAAGCAGCAGCAGAGGTCATTTCCCTCCTCCTCTCCCTTATCCACAAAGCTGAGGCATTCGCAGTGCCCCCTTGCTCCAGCGTCTGCAAGGCTTTCCCAGAGTAGATCCCTCACCTCATCCCACAGCCAGGAGTTTCCAGTTGGGGTCTACACCCTGCGATGCCTTTTCCCTGGTCCTAGAATGAAGAGCCAGATGCAGTTAAGGGATGAAAGGGTTTTGACCTCATTATTTAACAAGAATCCTTTTGGTGCAACAATCCGCCAAGGTGGAACACACTGAAACACGCACACGGTACATTGTGTGTACAATTCACAGACCTTGCAAATCAGCACAGCTGACAGAGATGCCTCCAGAGGCTGGAATGAGTGGTGTGACATCCCCCTGTGCTAAAGTGCTCCCCCCAGGTGGGCCTAATCCCTGGGTACAGGATGTGTTCTGGAGGGGCCTTGGTTTCCCAGGACAGGGTGAGGCTTTCCAGCCCCCGGCTGTGAGGCCTTTAGGATGTTTGGTCTCCTGGCCCAGCAGAACACCAGGACTGTGCTAAGAAATCGGGCTGAAAGCAGTACAAGTCTGTGTGCTGGGGGTACTGAGAATACAGAAAAGGTGTATAAAAAGAAAAAGTAAAAAATCATCATCACCTGAATGAGCCGGAGACACCAGGCCCTTCCCCATGGAGCTACATCTGCAGCTCTGGTAACAAATACCAAGTGATGCACAGCCCTAAACAGAGCATAAATAGATGCAGGATCAAGCCCCAGCTCCAAACTGCCGGAATATTGGCAGCTTGCTCCCAGGTGTGGGATCAGCAAGCACGGTAAACAATCACTCCTCAGCAGCACCACTCTCCATCATCTCACTCACACGTGAGCACGTGATGAACCACTCCATAAAACAGGGGAAGCTGCAGGGAAGGGATTCCAGAGAAGCTGTGGCTGCCACGTCCCTGGAAGTGTTCGAGGGTTGGACGGGGCTTGGAGCAACCTGGTCTGGTGGAAGGTGTCCCTGCCCATGGCACGGGGTGGAATGACACAAGTGTTAAGGTCCCCTCCAACCCAAACCAGTCTGGGATCCTGTGGTTTCAGTTTGGACTGGAAATGGGTAAAGGGAGCAGATTTGCTAAAAAGAAGAAAAAACAAATGTTGTCCTGTTTTTTGCTAAGCCTTCTGTTGTAACCTTGGAGTCAGAGATTTTCACACACTTTCATGTAAACAATAGCCAATGTTTATTTAACCGTCTTTTCTGGTTTTCATTCCTTTTGTGATAAAGGAAAGTTTGATGAGCATCCTTTTTTCTCCCGTGGGATTGAGGAGGAAGTGACATGTCCTCCAATCTCTTGTGGAACTGAGAAACCTATAAAGTACAAGAAATGTAAAGAAAGTCCTCTTTTTCTCCTCTTTCTGCTGAACCTAGCAGGTGTCAGAGTTTCCCTTATTGTGTCCTCTACCAACACAAACACATAAGAAATCCCACTGTAGTTCGGGCTCAGCAGTGGCCAGGTTTTCTCACAGACAGAAGGAGCACGGCTGCTGCAGGGGAACCCTGTGTTTTGGGATGAAGTTTTCCTGCAGCTCTGCTGGAAACCAGCCCCGTGCTCACACAGCTCCCACGGGCTCAGCCACACCGGGACTGCCTGGGAGCCAACACAGCCCCCAGCCCGTGCTCCTTGGTCAAAAGCCACCCTTTAAACTAAGGAGCATCCCAGGAGACAACAGATGGTGAGGGAGTTGTGCCTGTGTTGGTGGCACAGGCAGGACCAAACCCCACCCCAGCCCCCCGGGGCACCGAGGGCAGGAGCAGGGCAGGACATGAAGTCAGACTGACCCGCCAGTGCACTGAACTCCCACCATGTCCCAGCTCTGAACTGCCTGGGAACAGCAATCCCGAAAAAGATAATCCTGCGGGTTTCTATTTGCTGCAGTTTATACACAACAAGAACAAGTGCATACAAATACTTTCATTATTTTGTCAATACAATTAGCTCGGGAAGCACCAATCTGAGCCGCCGCCTCCCTCGCCCCGTTCCTGGAGGAAATTGGCTTTGCTAAACACCACGGTTTGATTTTCCCCTCTCCAACATGCACATTTGCAGGCAGATTGGGCTCTCCCCCCTTTCCCCGGAAAAGCAATCTCGCCGGAGCACTGAGATTTCTCTGGCTGATGGGGACACCCTCCTGGGAAGCACACCGGGGGTCCTTCCCTCCATCAGCGCAGCATCCCTGCTATTTGCTTCCAGCAGGCAGCCTGCCAGCAAGCAGAGGGAAATGGGAAGGGGAGCAAGGAAAAAGGCCAGAGAGGATGGGGGATGACAGCACAAGCCAGCCTCGCTCTAGGGCTCCTCGCAGCACATCAAAAATCCTGCAGTTACACCATGAAAGCCAGGAAGGAGCAGTAAAGTCACTCTGCCGTCGAGGAATAAAGTCACCGTGCCATCACAGATTTGCAAGGAATAAAGGCCCTGTGCTGCTGAGGGATAAAGTCACGCTGCCACCGCAGAGTGCCCGGCGGTTTCTGACACATCAGCTCGGTCACAGCTGGATCAAAGAGTGTCTGCACGTGTGGGTGCCAGGGGAGGGAGATCTCACCTGCTTCCCCCGGGCAGTGTCCTCACAGGGCTCAGCACCCTGCAGGCACCGGGGATATCGAATAAATCTGGGAAAAATAGCTACAAGAGGATCACCCCCCTTGCAGGGGAGAAGTGCTGGTGGCAAAGCCATATTGATTCCAACAAGGGTTTTGCAAAGAGCCCCAAGCCCCTGACCCGGGTGCAAGGAGCTTTTGGGCTCTCAGGGGGGTTTTTCGTGCCAGGGAGTTGTGATGCTAACAGCACTGGTCCGTGGGGAAGTGGCATTGGGATAGGACACGGGGGAGTGGCTTTAAGCTGAAGAAGGGTAGATTTGAATTAGATACCTGGAAAAAAATCCTCCCTAAGAGGGTGGGGAGGCCCTGGCACAGGGTGCCCAGAGCAGCTGTGGTTGCCCCATCCCTGGAAGTTTCCAAGGCCAGGTTGGACGGGGCTTGGAGCAGCCTGGGACAGTGGGAGGTGTCCCTGCCCACGGCAGGAGAGTGGAATGGGATGAGCTTTAAGGTCCCTTCCAACCCAAACCACTCTGGGATTCCATGACAGCACAGCAGCCCCGTTGCTCCCCCAGCACAGACTGGCCCCACACATCCCCTTCCCCACTCGACCCCTCTGGACACGGAGCCCTCTCAGGGCTCACTGACTCCTGTCCCCAGCCTTGTCCCATCCACACTCACGGTCACGCAGCCATTGCTCTTGCACAGGACATAGAAAAGCCATTCAGGCTTGGGCTATTAATTAAAACCCAGTAATGCTAATTTTACTGCCAAGTTGGAAGATCCTTACTGCATTTTATTAGGTAATTGCCACTTGTAAGGGGTTTAAATTGATGTCTTTATTAGACGATGCAATACAGGATAGTTATGATAATAGTTGAAATCATATCCTATAAATGTTCAGCCACCTCCAGACGTTGCTCCAGCCTGTTCCTCACTGCTGAATGAGGAATTGCTTTGCCCTCAGAGACCCCGATCCCAGGGCAGAGATAACCCAAACCAGACAAATCCTGTAGAAATGATACATCTCTGGCATGTGTCTAAGTGGGGAGAAAGGGAACACCACAGGGCAGCCAGGAGTAGCCTCTGATCACCCCAAAATGTTGCATTTCCACCACCTTTTTGTGTTCTCCTTTGATCTGTTCTCCAGCAGGGGAAAACCAGGCACCTGCTCTGCTGAGTCATTTCAAATCTAAGCTATAAAGCCAAAGCATTTTGTCCTTTTAGAAGCTTTTTGCTCGTTCAGGGAGCTGATTTGTGTCAGTCTGCACCTCCTGGGTTCCCAGCTGTAGGGGTCCCTTATTTCCCAGCAGATCTTGTTCACCTGCCCCTTGGCAGAGTCTCCTGGAATGTGCTTATCCCTGCCACGCCCGAGCACCCTCCAGCCGTGCCTTGGACACACGTGCCATCCAACAGGAATTTGGATTTCCCATCCTTTCCCTGGGCAGAGGCACATGGGAATGATGCAGGCTTTGCTTTTCCTGGCACGCTGTCTTGGGGTGACTTTGTGGTGTTGTACCCCCTATCGCCGCTCCATGCCCAGCTACAATTCCTGTGCCTTTAAAATCGACCTTGGAGCAAAAAAAAACTGTTTCTGAAAAATTCACTCGGTTTTTTCCACAGGTCTGTGGAAGAAGGGACCAGAGGGAGCAGCTCTCCAGGACCACCCTACGGGCTGATGGCAATGCCAGACGTTCCCATCACAGGGAGAAGCACAAACTCTCACCAGCCACAACTTCCAGCTTTCCCAGCAGCAATCCCAGGATATCAATTTCCCCACTCCTTCCTTTGGCTCTACTAGGGAACGTGAAATAATAACTCCAGTTTTAAGCCCAGGAATTTTAGGAATTACAACCTATGGCTAGCTGGAGAATGGGTCTGGGAGTCAGCAGAACTCGGAGGTCAGTGCCCACCACCACAGGGTTTGGATCCTGTCGGTGCTGGGAAGGAGCCAGCAGAGGTGACACCCGTGAGGGTGGGATGGGGCTCCCCCAAAATGAGAGATCCCAGGAGGCTCCTGCTTGGAGCTTTGCTCCCCCACACACCCCCAGTCTCTGCCTTCAGCCCTTCGTCCTGCTCCTCACATCCCTGCCCACGAAAGCTGCCTCTTCCATCTGACCTCTCTGCACGCCAGCTTCCCTCCACACCTCCTTGTCCACCCTTTTCTTTCCTTTTCCCCATTTCTTTGTTCCCTCACCTCCTGTCCTTTCACAAAGATTAAAGCTGAGGATTTTTCCCCCCTCTCTTTGGCAGGCTGGAATCGCTGGCCTGCACTTCTTGGGAGGAAAATGCCCGTAGCAACTGCAAGTGACACTGGAAATCCCCTGTGCACACGTGGAAAGGGGGGACGGTGGCTTCAGAAAGAATGGGGACCAGCGTTGTCCCAGCTTCAGAAGAAAAACGAGGCAGTGAAAGAGCCTGGGGAGAACTGTTTTGTATTTAAATGAGGGAACTTTAATTCCCAGTTAAAAGGCAGGAGAAGGAGATTTACTGGTAAATGGAGGGATTGGGGGGTGCCTTGGTGTGCCAGACACCCTCAGCCAAGGGATCTCATGTGCCAGGTACAGAGAGGGGAGAGCAGGGATCCCAGGGAGCAGGAGAGAGGGGATGCCAGGGAACAGGAGAGCAGGGATTCCAGGGAGCAGGGATCCCAGGGAGCAGGAGAGCAGAGAGCAGGAGAGCAGGGATTCCAGGGTGCAGATGAGCAGGGATGCCGAGGAGCAGGGATTCCAGGGAGCAGAGATTCCAGGGAGCAGAGATTCCAGGGAGCAGGAGAGCAGGGATTCCAGGGAGCCAGAGAGCGGGGATGCCAAAGAGCATGGATTTCAGGGAGCACAGATTCCAGGGAGCAGGAAAGCAGGGATTCCAGGGAGCAGGGATTCCAGAGAGCAGGAGAGCAGGGATTCCAGGGAGCAGAGATTCCAGGGAGTAGAAGAGTAGAGATTCCCAGGAGCAGGAATCCCAGGGAGCAGGAGAGCAGGGATGCTGAGGAGCAGGGATTCCAGGGAGCAGGGATTCAGGGACAAGAGATTCCAGGGAGCAGGAGAGTGGGGATCCCAGGGAGCAGGGATTCCAGGGAACAGAAGAGCAGGGATTCCAAGGAGCAGGGATTCCAGAGAGTAGAGATTCCAGGGAGCAGGGATTTCAGGGAGCAGGAGAGCAGGGATGCCGAGGAGCAGAAGCGCCCACGGTCACCAGGCAGTGATGACTCAGTTTAAAAAGCAAACTCAAATTAACCCAGGAGGTTTGAAACCAGGGAAATTACAGGTTCCCTGCACTAACAAGGACCCAGGGCTCTCGTTTCCCATCAGGCTCCTCACAGCTTGCAGCAGGCTCGACCCCGACTGATAAATTTACAGCGGAGGAAAAAATAAACGCTGGAAATAAGAGGATTCACCTTCTTAGAAGTTTAAAGCCTATTACCAAAATAGGTGCACGGTGTTGCCATTATGAATGTCATTCCTAACACCTCCTGATTTCCCCCTTCCCGCCTCCTCCACTTTCACACCGAATTGTTCAAACTATTAGGGAACAAAAGGAAGCTGCCTTTTAAATCTCATTCACTCGGGCTCCTTGCCTGATAGATGGCTTCCCCTCTGAAGCTCTGTTTCACATAAAAGCATCTCAGCACGGTGCTGTAAATCTGGTCTGCACCAGCTTTTATGGGAGGCTGGGTTGGGTCCACGACTAAATTACCATTTATTTATTTGCTTGCTTCAAATATTTCTATAAAACGCCAGTGCCGCTCGGATTGGAGGGCCAGCATCCCGGAATGGGGGGTGGAAAGGGGCCTGGATGGAGCCTGCGGGTCCCTCCTCTGAAAGGAGGAGGCTGAGCCGGGCTGGTCCATCCAGGATTCATCCCTGCAGCTCCAGAGCGCCCGTCCGGCTGCAGGGGAAACTGAGGCACAGCTCACTCGGAATAACCACACATGAAATAATTGCCACTGGTCTCGGAATAATTACGAGCCCAATAACGGCCTCCAAGGAGGGGAAACTGAGGCACAGAGGGGTCTCGCTCACCAAAAGCCACACAGCGAGGGAGGAGCAGCTTCGCCCTGACCTCTGCCCCACCCCACTGAGGCAGCGCGTTCGCATCCATGGCAAGAGGAGAGGAATCAGGTTTGGGATTCCACCAAGTGTTTTGCTTTCCTTTCAAGCTTTGATCCTTTCCGTTTGTTGGAAAAGGGAATAGCAATGTTCCAAACAACGGGTCAGTTGAACCAAAGACTGCTTCCATTAATAAAGGAGGTTTTTACGCAGTTTTAAAGTGATTTTTCCCAGACAAACCACGAAAAACAGCCAAATGTTTGAGATTTCCCTATGAAAATCCTTGCCTGTCTCCACCCAATGGTCAACTGTGTCAGTAAAGGACACAATAAAGGAAACTCTCACANCTGGATCACACACAGCCCCTTCTCCTCGCTTCCATCCCTTACAGATTCCTGCACAGTAAAGATCCCAAGGAAGAGCCGAGCCCTGTGCCCCCCAGGAAAAGCCCCCACTCGCCCCCCACCCGCCTGTCCTCGCTCACTCAGCTGCTCCCCACAAAAACCTTGCCCTTGCCTCACAGTGAGTTTTACAGCCTCCTGCCCCCTCTCCTAATAATCAATATTGATTTTACTGCCTGTGCTATTATCCCAGTTTAAAGATTTATTCCCTTGTTTTGCAGCGTGCGGAGTCGGGCGGTTCACAGCGCGAGCCCTCATCCTCCTCCTCCTCCTCCTCGGGATCGTTCTCCTGCCCCACTGATGAGCCAGGGCATTTATTCCACACTGGAAAATAATCATCAGCTTTTAGGCGGAGGCGTGGGGGTTACGATCGGGGCACGCCGGGGGGACACGAGTGCACGAGCTCATGGCAAGCCCTTGGACTAGCTCTTCTCCCACTTATTTCCATCAGCTCCTGGGTTTTAGGCTTTTCCTCTGGTCCCGGTGCCAGCTGACCCCACGGCACCACGGGTCTGCCAACCCCTGCCCCCAATTAGCAGAACAGACCATGTGAAACACACCCTTGACGTTGATATGATTGAACATTAATAACCAGGTTTCAAATATTTATTACAATGGCTGTTTTTAATAAATATTTCATGAACACTGATTTTTTTTCCTTTTTTTTTTTTTCCACCTCTCTCCCCATCCATTGCCAGCTTTGTGGGCTTAATTTGCCTTAATGAGAATAAAAATCGCTCTGATAAATTGCTCCTTTGCAAATGCACGCGACGTGAGAGCAACACTTGGCTGAAATATTTGTCGTGGGGAGCTGAGGGCTGCAAACAGAGTCTGGGAGTGAGGAGCCCTGGGGTTTTCCCCCCTGGGATGGGCCTTGGAGCACCCTGGGCTCGTGGAAGGTGTCCCTGCCCATGGCAGGGGTGCAAGGAGAACTTTAAGGTCCCTTCCAGCCCAAACCATTCCGGGATGATGCCGTTTTTTGGGGACCATAAGAGGTCCCAGACACAAGCTGGGGCGAAGAGGCAGCTTCACCACGTGATGTACAGGAGAAGATAAGGGATCTCCCACTTTTCTCACATACTGATGGCAGCATCCAAGATTTCCCTTGCAGGAAGAGCTCCTGTGTGTGTCTGCCCCGATCCCAGGGAAGTCTGGCGTTCAAACACTGAGGCTCAGCACTAAGAGCTATTGAACTAAAAGCTTTCTTGAGCACACGCAGCTAAAGCTGAGGCTTTTCCCAAAACCAACCCAAGCACAAATCCTTTCCCTGTGGGTACCAGGCTGGGGGGATGCTCAGCACCACCCCCAGCCCGGGGCTGTGCTCAGCCCACCTCCATCCCAGCGGGAAGCACCTGTGGCTCCCGGTACCCGGCTCTTCCCTCCCACATCCAGCACGGGTTTATTTTAGGAGCTCGGCTGGCTTGGCCAGCTCAGCAAACAGCATCTGGGTTTCTCCCTGCTCCAGTATTCCAGGCATGGGAGACAATTAGAGCTGTCTAATCAGCAGTGCCAGGGGCAGGGCTTTCATGTGGGGACTCTCAGGGGGGGTTATTACCATATGAAGCATCCTTGGCTCAGCTCTGCTCAGCCACAGCTTTCTGCCCCCTCCTCCAGCCCCAAACCAAGAGCAAATCCAAGCGGGATGTGCAGGGAGAGCCACAAAAGGTGCTTAAGAAGCAGAGCTTCACTTTGTCTTTTGCTGCCGTTTCATTTCTTTTGATGTTTCATTTTCCTTCCCTCCTTAGCTTTATTTATTCTTTTATATTTATTTTATAAGGCACATTTTGGTGCATGTTACAACCCTCCAGCTTTTCTCTTCGTGCACATCCCCCTCTTCATGATGCTGGGGAAAGCATTCCTGATGCAGAGAGTGGGGAGACAAACCCCATCCCACAGCCAAGAGTCCACAGCTGGGGCAGTGAGGACAAAATCCAAACAAAGCCAGGTTGGAAAGGGCTTGGAGCAACCTGGTCCAGTGGAAGGTGTCCCTGCCTCACCTGCAGCAGCTACTTCCAGCAAGAACAGCAACTTTATTACCCAAACTGAATTGTGCGGAATCAAAAATAAATATACCAAGCTTTCTCCTAGAAATCCCCCTCTCAGCAAGCCCAGAAGGAGACAATATTTATTTATACCAGCTGAAAAAAAAAAAAAATATATACTGGAACTATCTCATGAAACCTCCCCTCCTCGGGAGCTCATTTCAATAATCGGGAAGTTTTCAGTGGAATGGAACAAAAATTCAAGAAAACCCTCTGCAGTGGGTCAGAGCTGGAAAACACAGGGGGATCTTTGCCACGCTAAGTACAAATAACCCCCCAAAAAACAAGGCAGTGGGCACTTGGGGTCATAAATACGAACGGATGAAGCAGAAGCTGAACACATGGGTTTTAATGAGAATTATCCAGAAAAAGGTCTTTTTTTACCCCTTCAGCAATTCGATATTTTAATGCCTTGAACTTTCCTCCCCCAATCTCACTTTTACCAGGTGTGCAGAAAGTTACCAAAAACATCAATTGGGAGATGTCAGAATGAAAAATCTCAGCATTTCACTTCAAAGCAAAGCGTTCTGCCTCGAAATGTCGGTGGTTTATAATTCAATAAGCCGATTTGAAGCATCTTATCTGGCAGGCCTCTGTCAAAAATGGGAAAATCGACTTTCTCTTCCAACAGTTTTGGTAAAACCCTATATTTCTTAGGCCCATTTTCAGTCACATTCAATCACCTTTTGTTTTCGTGTTATCTCTGCTGAGACTCCTTATAGAAAATCTTTTCCTGCTTAGGAAACAGGAGCTTGTCTCCAGTCAAATCCTACAATACTCTGACCAAAAACACTAATAAACAAGATTCCTGCAAAAACACAGTGTAGGAATATCACTTATTGCTTAGGCAGGTGATGCCACGCAGGAAATATCAGCCACATATTTAGGGTAAAGTTTGTGTCTTGTGTTCATTGCTCAGCAGAACAATTGGATTCTTGGCCAGCCCCAAGGCGCTGGGGGATTAAACACAACCAGTAAAACCAGTTTCATGGTTTCTAACAACAACACCCCACTTCCCACTGGAACAAGAAACACTGAGAGACACAAACTTGCAGCAGGAATTCGTGTCAGGGATGATCATTATGAAACTCAGCCCCTTCACAGAGGGAAAATCAGTTTTAAAAGCCTTTACAAAGCCCAGCTTGAAATCCAGCAGCCAAAATCTTCCCTGGATGGGATAACACGGCCAAAAAACACGGGAATGAGAGCAGCCAGGATTCACATCCCTGGGCAGCAGCATCCCAGTGCCACAGGACCTCTCTCCACGTATTAATGAGGAGCAAAGTGACCAAAATGGATATTTTCTGCAGCTGCAGAGCACGACTCCATCTTTCCCCCCGGCAGATAATCATCTTCCCAGGGTGTTTTCTGCATATGCAGGCACGCGGAGGCACGGGGAAAACCTGTGCTCTATTTTATAAGCTCATCGAGATTCTAATCTTACAGCAAATAAGGCATGGCATCTAGATGGACGGTATTACAGGAAAATCAATATTGATTATTAGGAGCAAAGATGCGGGATAGAGCTGACAGTTAAAAATCCTTTTAAGGTCTTGGGAGAAAAATGACAGCTCGACACAACAAATGCGGCAGCGCTGATTCCACAGCTTCATCACCCACGGGATCAATGGGGGCTTTGGGCAAGGCCTGGGCAGCTGCAGGAGCCTCAGCCTGGGGGAAGGCAGGAGAAAGGAGCATTATTTTATTGTTTGTCACTATAGGACAAGAGAAAGAACCACTCTGACACGTTGAGCTGAGCTTGAGCAAAAAAAGAGGGAGGCTTTATTTGTCCTCCTATATTTATACATTTCTCAATTCGACAGGGGATTGGAAGGATGGTGTCACTTCCTCTCCAATCTCACTGGTGAAAAGAGATGCTCGTCAAACTTTTCCCTCATCATGAAGGAATGAAAAACAGAAAGGACAGTTAAGTAAACATTGTCCATTATTTACATGAAAGTGTGTGAAAATTTCTGACTCCAAGGTTACAACTCCGAAGGCTAACAAAAACAGGACAACAATCATTAAAGCTGGAAAAGTCTGTAAGATGGGGTCCAACCATTCCCCCAGCACTGCCAAGCCCACCACCAAACCCCGTCCCCAGGTGCTGCATCCACGCGGCTTTTAAATCCCGCCAGGTGTGGGGACTCCACCACGGCCCTGGGCAGCCTTTTCCAGTGTTTAACAGCCCTTTCCACTAAGAAATTTTCCCAATATCCGAACTAAACCTCCCCTGGTGCAACTTGAGGCCGTTTTCTTTCATCCTGTCACCACTCCCTGGGAGCAAAGCCTGATCCCCGCCGATTCTGGCCTCTTTCAAGGACACGTAGAGAGGGAGGAGTGTCACCCTGGCTTTTCAGCCTTCTGATGTTTGCATATTTGGAGTCAGAGATTCTCATAGCTTCATGTAAATAATAGCCAATGTTTATTTAACTGTCTTTTCTGGTTTTCACTCCTTTTGTGATAAGAGAAAGTTTGATGAGCATCCTTTTTCTCCAGTGGGATTGAGGAGGAAGTGACATGTCCTCCAATCCCTTGTGGAGTTGAAAAACCTATAAAATACGAGAAATGTAAATAAAGTCTCTCTTTTTTCCTCTTTCTGCTAAGCCTAGCAGGTGTGAGAGTTTCCTTTATTGTGTCCTTCACTGACACAGAGGAGGTCCCCTCTGAGCCCCCTCTTCTCCAGGCTGAGCCCCCCAGCTCCCTCAGCCGCTCCTCCTCAGACCTGCACTCCAAAAAGGATGTGGGGGGTTTGGGCTCTCTGAGCCCCAGCTGCCTGGACAGACCAGTCTGTAGGGGCTCCAGGCTGAAGGAACAACCAGTGGGAGAAGCACCAGGCAGGTGAGGTGCAGGAGGAGTCGCTGGTGCTCACGTTTGGGGTGGTAGCTGTGTATCCATATAAAATACACCTGTTCAGGGAAACCCAGGGATTTCCTCTCCCTGGCCAGGTTTAAATTTGACCTCTGGGAAGAAAAGGAGTTTCCCTGCCTACTGCACGGGGAGCAGGGAGGCTTTTCCTGCCTTTACAAGCCCTTATTTTCCACTCTGGCCACAGGAGAATCCAGCCTGGCCTTGGACACTTCCAGGGATCCAGGGGCAGCCACAGCTGCTCTGGGCACCCTGGGCCAGGGCTTGCCCACCCTCACAGGGAACAATTCCTTCCCAATATCCCTCCCAACCTTGTCCTCTGGCACTGGGAAGCCATTCCCTGTGTCCTGTCCCTCCAGGCCTGTGTCTGGGAAAACACAATAAAGACGCTCTCACACCTGCCAGGTTCAGCAGAAAGGAGGGAAAAGGCCACTTTATTTACATATGTCACATTTTATACAATTCTCAACTCCACAAGGGATTGGAGGACATGTCACTTCCTCCTCAATCCCACTGGAGAAAAAAGATGCTCATCAAAGTTCTCTTATCACAAAAGGAATGAAAAACAGAAAATACCGTTAAGTAAACATTGGCTATTATTTACATGAAACTGTGTGAGAAAGAATTCTGACTCCAAGGTTAAAACAGAAGGCTTTAGCAAAAACCAGGGCAACACAGGCCCATCTCCAAAATCCCTCTCCAGCTCTCCTGGAGCCCCTTTAGGCCCTGGCAGGGGCTCTGATCTCTCCCTACAGCCCCCTCTGCCCCAGGTGAGCACCCCCACGCCACAGAAAGGCTCCTCCTCAGCCCAGTTTGCTGTGCCACCCTCCCCTTGCAGGGGTGCAGAGCCCCTCAGGGGCACAGAGCCCTGGTGCTGCACACGAGGCTCCTCAGGGCTCTGGGGCCAAAGGCAGCTGTGCAGCAAAACCTGCAGCAAGGAGCCCCACCATGAGCCAGGCTGGGCAAATCGAGACCTTCAGTGCTTTTGGTCACACACCGTGTCCCCGTGGGAGCCAGGTATGTCCTGGGAAGCCCCAGGGGCTGCCAAATTCCCAAAGTCTTTGTGAAAACAGGTTCCCTATCAAAGACGGTATTTTTCAAGCAGTAAAGGAACAAATTAGGGAGTTTGGGGTTTTTCCTGCCTCACAGAATTCTACAGCAGGGATTCACCCTATTCAGAGCCCTGCAGAAACAAGGAGCTGCCTGCTCAGAACACTTGATCCCAGCTGATCCATCCCCACCTGGATCCCGACTCCCACAGTTACACTGAGGGAAAGCAGCAGCTGAGGTGGGAAAACAACAGGGATCGAGTGGCTCCAAGGCAAGAGGTGCTCAGGGCACTGAGCTGCTGCGGCTCCTCAGTTCATCACTAATTGGGATGGATGTTTAAAATACAATAATGCTGCCTAATCACCCTGAGATCCTCCCAGGCACAGCATCCTTGGGGAGACTGATACCTTAAAAGTCACCTTAAAGGGAGCCTCACCGGGCTCATCCTCTGCCTAAGCGAATATTTGGGCTTTTCAGCTGATTATTTAAAGGCAGAGAACACAACGTGTTCCCTGCGGACACCCAGCTCGCTGCAACCACCGGATTTTTGGGGATTGCTGGGATGCAGCCCTGCTGCCCAGCGCTGCAGCTGCACATGCCAGGCCCCACGGTGCCTCCCTGGGATAACTGGGAAGCCGTGTTGCAGAGAGGCTGAGGGATGCACTGCTCACACTGCGGCTGCATCCATCCTGCCAATCCCTCCCAGGGACGCGCTGATGGCACAGCCCAGCCCAGCCCTGAGAGCAGCTGGACAGAGCAGAGCCAGCCCCCAGAGCAGCACCTGCCCTCTGGGCTTTGGGGAAAGAGCAGAGCAGCTTCCTGTCGTGCTGGAGATCAGGACCAAAGGACAGCCAGGGGGAGCAGGGATGCCTGCAAGGGATAATGTCACTGCCCAGGGATGCCTGCCTCAGCCCCAGGTCTCCCACCACGATCCCAGCTACCCTTCCAGCCACCCCAGTGCCTCCACAGCCCCTCCCTCCCAGCCTCTACACATCAAATCCACACCCCCGATGCCCTCCAGCAGCCAGGATTTCCATCCCAGCTGTATTTTCAGCAAGGCACAACCCAAATCTTAACCATACCCAAAGGAAACCCGCCCCAAACCTCACCTTCACTGCACGCCCCATCCCCAGGCAACCTCCATCCCCTAATCCTGTGTTGCCCTGGTTTTTGCTAAAGCCTTCTGTTTTTAACCTTGGAGTCAGATTCTTTCACATAGATTTATGTAAATAATAGCCAATGTTTACTTAACGGTATTTTCTGGTTTTCATTCCTTTTGTGATAAAAGAACTTTGATGAGCATCTTTCTTCTCCAGTGGGATTGAGAAGGAAGTGACATGCTCTCCAATCCCTTGTGGAGTTGGGAATTGTACAAGAATGTGACATATGTCAATAAAGGGTCTTTCCCCTCCTTTCTGCTGAACCTGGCAGGTGTGAGAGCCTCTTTATTGTGTCTTCCCAGACACAATCCTGTCTCTCACACACGGCCCTGCTAAAAGCAGCACTGATGATGAAGTTGCAGCCAACTTCTCCAGAGTTCAGCCGGAGCCTGCTGCCCTCTGCGCCGCCAGCACCATCCACCTGCGGCTGCCGGCTCAGTGGGCGTGAAGGGGCCGTGTGGAATACAAATGGACTCTTTCACTTAGCAGGAGGCAGGTAATTTCTTTTGTCCCCGCTGATGCATTATTGATTGTGATGAATGTCAGAGCAGGAGCCTGTTCCAAAAGCCATTAAACAATAATTTCATCTCCGGAGGGTAATTGATTGTCAGAGGGAGCAGCTTTGCCAGGCGCAAGGTGGTGGCGACGGGGAATGTTTGTATTTGGGTGGGGACAGAGGGAGTCTTGGGCAAACCGCATGATTTATTAATCAAACACGGAAAAAAGAGTTGAGAGAGGGAGTGCACTGGAAAGAAGGAGCCAACTTCTTCCGAGCTGCTGGGCAAGGCTGAGAGCCAGCCTGACCCCAGCCCGGCTCTGTCACGCCTTGGAGAACACCCCTAATGGCACTTTGCTGGGAGTGCTGGGCTGCAGTGACACATCCCAGCACTGACCTGTCACCTCCCCGTTATTCCAGCCTGTGACCCGCACTTTAAAGTGCTTTTCTGACACACCCCAACTCCTTCCCTGCCTCTCTGCTAATGCACTGCCAGAGCAGTGGAGCGCTGAGCAATCTGCACCCCGAAGCCCCCGGCTCTCTCCCCAGTGCTCCTCCAGCCCAGCCCAGCCCTTTCACTGATTGCAGAGAGAATCTAAAGCCACACCACACCCCCATGGAGAGAGCACGGGAAGAAGCAGGAGAAGAAGGGTCTGGATTTGGGAATTGGGATTGGAGTTGCAGTTTGTGGCGTGGAGCTGTGTAGCAATGACGGCTGGTGCAGTGGGAGACAGATGAGCGGGACAAACAGTGGTGAGAGGTCTCTAGAAGCAGGTCTTGGTGCATGGGATTTATTGGTGAAGGAAGGGTGCGGGGATCCTGCTTGGTGCTGCCAGCTGCAGCCCCGAGCAGGCCCAGAAGAGAGAGAGCATGAGAGCAGGAGTAAGAGCAAGAGAAGTAAGAGCAAGAAGAAGATCCTAAAGTTCTTGTTACAATACAATAAATCTTTTTCTGTGCTGAATATTCTAATTTTCACTAACCAATCTAGTACAAGATACAAATCCTATAGCATTTACATACAGCCTATAAGAATCATTATATTACCATACTGTGTTACATTTTAAACCCTAAAAACTACTTTTGGACCCCTTTTATCAAGCTAGTGGGGTCTGCTCTGACCCTTGGACCTGTCTGCAAGCAGAGGCTATTGTTCAATCAGAAGGGGATTGCTTTCAGCTGGCCATTCCATGGTTTTCCAGTTGTTCAGTAACTGAGGCTTGGTATCTCGAAGCTTGTCTTCATCTCATATTTTCCTATGGTTTTTATATTCTCAAAATCTTTGGCCAGACAATCATAATTATAAGACCTTCCTGTTTCATCCTCCCCAACATCGCTGGAACGCAGTGAGGGGAGAGGGGGAAAGACCCTCCCATCCCAGAGGAGGGGGACAAGAGCCCAGCGGCCCCAGAACTAATCCTTGCTGGTGAGTTGCCATCTACCAGCATTTAGAGACACAGAAAGGGCATGGGAACACGTCCCCAGCCGTGCCCAGCCTTCCAGGAGGACACGATGCATCACCCCCGTGTCTGTCTGTCTGTCTGTCTGTCTGTCTGTCTGTCTGCACACCAGGGGTGGAGGGGGGCAGGCACGGAGCAGCGTCCTCACCACATCTCCTGCAACAGCCACAGGAGAGACAAATCCCTCTGTCAGGAGAAGAGAGGGAGTTTATCCGTCTCCTCTGCGGCACATGAGAGGTGGATTTATCACAGATTTCCCTTTCTCCCATGCTTTATTTAGTAGTTCATTATCTTGTCAGCTGGAACCGGCCAGCTCCCACAGCACACTCTATCACTCCCAAATCCCTACAGGAGCCACTCGAGGTGAAATGCCCACCTGGACCACCTGAAGGCCAAATCTGATCTGGGAGAGGACAGCTCAGTGGGGAATAGGCTGGAGTGCAGAATGAGACAGGAATTCCTGTCTTTTGGGTGTGAGGATACAGCACTGTGTAAGCAACTCACCATTAAACACCCTCCCTGTGTCAGGCTAGTTTAAAAAAAAAACCAATAAAAGATCAAAACCACAAGCAAGATGAAAATTAAAGTCCTTCCAATAGCATTAGGCAATGCCTGTTGCCTTTATATCAATCACAAGGCCTGGAAATATTTCTAATAAAAAAGGAGATTCTGTCCCCAACACAAAACTCTCCACGGAGCAAGGAATAGCAGTGAAATGTCAGTTCTAGGGAAGAAGGAGTGGTGCAGCCTTGCATGGCCTTTCCATGAGCTGAGCTGGTGCCATACACAATTTTCTGGGCATGTTTGCCCGTTATCTCCATGAGAGGTGGCTGTGATCAGTACCTACAGGTAGGTGCCAGCCCAACAATAGAACCCCAGGGTGGTGTGGGTTGGAAAGGACCTTAAATCTCATCTCTGTCCCACCTTCCTCTGCCCCAGGTTGCTCCAAGCCCTGTCCAACCCGCCCTTGGATGCTTCCAGGGGTGGGGCAGCCACAGCTCATCTGGGCAGCCTGTGCCAGGGCTTGACCTCCCCTCCCAGAGGAGAAATATTTGCATATTTAAACCCCTCCCACTGCCGTAATCATCTCCCACCTCCACACTGCCAGAGGAGGTACGAGCAGCACCACCCCGCAGAGGACACAGACACTTCCTTGACTTTCAGGACCAGACCTTGAGGAAGTTCAGCACAAATCTTCTGTGTTTGTTTGTTTCCATTTATTTTCTCCATTACTTTTCCCGCGATCAATACCACTATTTGAATAAAACTGCACTATGTACGAGAGCAGGTGCCATACAGAGAATACCAATTGAGCACGCCGCCTTGAAGTGAAGCCATCGAGAGGGAACACGATCCTCCCAGGGAGCAGGAGGCCACCAAACCCTGATACCAGCACAGCACCGAGCCGCGCTCCTCACGGCGCACTGAAGGGAACAAAGAAGAAAGGAAAGCAAAGAACCAAATCCCCGCTTCAAAAGCCTCCCCGTTTCAAAGCGTGGCACAAACGTTAGCTGACTTGTCTTCCCAGCACCTTTTTCTGGGAGCACTGTTGTTTTCTGTGCTGCAGGAGCAGCTCGGTTCAGGCCCCCACCCGAAGCTTTGTGGGCTCTGTGGTTTGAGGTTTGCAGCACCCAGTGAACAGGGGGGCCCTGGGTGCCATCCTGTCCTGCCCTGGGAGCTGGTGGGCAATGCCAGGGTGGAAAAGGGGCAGTACAAGCTCTTTCTTCCTCCATCTAAACCCTCCAATTCACTAGTTATTTTATAGCATCTTCCCCATAATTAGAGAGGTTTCAGGAGAGCTGGAGAGGGACTGGGGACAAGGGACAGGGGGACAGGACACAGAGAATGGCTTCCCACTGCCAGAGGGCAGGGCTGGATGGGATATTGGGCAGGAACTGTTCCCTGGGAGGGTGGGCAGGCCCTGGCACAGGGTGCCCAGAGCAGCTGTGGCTGCCCCTGGATCCCTGGCAGTGCCCAAGGCCAGGCTGGATGGGGCTTGGAGCAGCCTGGGGCAGTGGGAGGTGTCCCTGCCCAGGGCAGGGGTGGGACAAGATGGGCTTTTATGTCCCTCCTAACCCAAACCTTTCTGGGATTAAGCTGTGGCAGATCCAGAGGGAAATCTCACGTGGAATAATGTCCATCCTCACGGTGAGTCCCTGCCAGACAAATTCCAAGACCTGAACTACCAGGGAGCCATCCTGCCCTGCAGGAGGACACGGAGTCCGAGCTAAGGGGACACAACTCCCCCAACCCTCCTCCTTACACTCGACACCAGCAGGAAATGCCCAGGCGGGGTCTGAGCCCTGGGCTCCTCTCCCAAGCACCTTCCCCAGCCCTTCCCAGACGCTGCTCAGCTCAGGAAATCCAAGCACGGCGACTCGAGGCGCTGCTTCCAGCTCAGCTTTCGCTGCTGCTCTTAACCCCAGCGACCTTTCCGGCTCTGCCCTGCCAACACCGAGAAAAAACAAGCCACTTGACAGGCTTCCTTCTGCTCCAGAGGAACATTTCCCCAGGAATGGAAGATCAAGGAAGGCACCAGCTCTCTGTCTAAAAGATGAGGAGATAAATTCCAGCTGACATTCAGCACTATCAACATTTTATGAGCTTTGGAATCCAGTTAGTTAGCCAATATTTTACTTAACTCCAGTTTAGATTTAAAAACTTGACCTTCTCCGAGCGCATCTGTGTCACATTTCGCTGGGCCTCGCGCGGCTCCGTGTGCAAAGTACCAGGTTATTTACCCCCTCTCCTTATTGCTGCACTGTTATTGTTCATTTGTACCATTCAAAAATCAGTAAAAAGATGTGGGTCCCTGTACAGGCGCTTGGGGCACCCACCCAGCTCTCCAAGGTGCTTGCCACATGGAGCAAGAGGCACACGCCCGGGGCAGCTCCTCTCCTGGCCAGGAGGGTTGTAAATCAGGGCACAGAGCAGCCCTGATCCTGCTCCTCTTGCTGAGGGAATAGAAAATTGCTTTTTAGCACAGAGGAGGGGAGCAGTTTGGATGTCCAGACACAGACCAGAGCCCCTTCGTGCCTGGAACTGCGAGGAGAAGTCACCGCTGCTTGGTCGTGGCAAAGGCCCAAGGACAGAGCGAGGCATCAATTCCAGCTCTGGCAGCAACAAAACACAGAGCAGGGAGGGAGCTCTCCCAGAGGCAAAGGGAGCAGTGGCACAACCGCCCAAAATATCAGAGCTGGAAGATCAAAAATACCGAAGGTGGAAGATCAGCCCAGGAGTGTGGGCGACGGGTGACAACAGCAGTGACAAGACACCAGCACGGTCACCTGGCTCCTTTATCTCCTCTTTGCAGATTGAAACACTGCAATAATGAGGCTCATTAACACCCCAGCACCCGGCTGGCTGGACACACAACTTCCCAGAAGTTCCTCACTCCACTTGCCTGTCTTGGGTCACACACCAGGCCCAGCAGTTCCCTGGTCACATCTCAGCACGAGCAGCTTGTGGTAGGCAAACAACCCCATCCCCCTCCTCACACCACCTGCCTAAAGTAATACTGGATGAAAGAAATGTGGTTTAATAAAGAAAATTGATTTAGTTTGGTTTATTCATTAACACGTCGATCAGGAATGATTTACGACCACAATTTGCCAAATTATTTCTCTATTGATCAGCCCAGGGTTGTTTTGTTGTAGGTTCAGTCAATTAGAAGGAGTAGCACTCAGGTGGGTAAATTAATCAGTCTTAAGTAGAGCCCGCCCGTGGAGAGGGGCTTGGCAAGCCCTGGTGCCCATGCAAACCCTCGCCGGGCAGCCCCGCTGAGGTGAGATTCCTCCTCACAAAACAGCCAGCAAGAGGTGTTCAGCACCTCCTCCTTCCCAACAAACACAGCATTCAAAATTCCGTTCTGCTTCCCAGCCCGAGCAGAGTGATCCAAACCTGCACGGCTTCACACTCAGCCCAGCTTGTCTCATCTTGGAATCCCAGGGTGGTTGGGGATGGGAAGAGACAGTAAAGATCATCTCGTTCCAAACCCCCATCCCTTCCCCTTCACCAGGGTGCTCCAAGCCCTGTCCAACCTGGCCTTGGGCACTGCCAGGGATCCAGGGGCAGCCACAGCTGCTCTGGGCACCCTGGGCCAGGGCCTGCCCACCCTCACAGCCAACAATTCCTTCCCAATATCCCATCCATCCCTGCCCTCTGGCAGTGGGAAGCCATTCCCTGTGTCCTGTCCCTCCATCCCTTGTCCCCAATCCCTCTCCAGCTCTCCTGAAGCCCCTTTAGGCCCTGCAAGGGGCTCTGAGCTCTCCCAGGAGCCTTCTCCTGTCCAGGTGAGCACCCCCAGCTCTCCCAGCCTGGCTCCAGAGGGGCTCCAGCCCCTGGAGCAGCTCCGTGCCCTCCTCTGGCCTGGCTGCAGCAGCTCCAGGCCCTCCCTGTGCTGGGCCCCTCGAGCTGGAGGCAGCTCTGCAGGTGGGGTCTGAGCTGAGGGGGCAGAGGGGCAGAATCCCCCCCTCCCTGCTGCCCACGCTGGGGGCTCAGCCCAGCACAGGGGGGCCTGGGCTGCCAGGGCCCATCCCCATCCCAGCCTTTCATCCCCCAGCACCCTCCTGGGGTGAGCTCCATCTGCTCAGGGATCAAGTCAGCCACACTCAGGGGTCCCTCGGCCCCAGACACGCAGCTCCTGCGATGGACAGACCCTCCCTGGGGGCAGCCACAGCAGAACAAAGGGCAAACTGTAGGGAAAGCACCATCCACATGGATCAGCATGGACAGAGCAGCAAGCGCAGGAAGGGCCTGGCCACGTCCCCAGGGCAGGGCAGAGCAGCCCTGCTGGGAGCAGGGAGCAGGCACAGGCCTGCCAGCAAACCCTCTGAGCGTGGCTGGGTGCTTTCCTGCCTCCTGCACCCCGTCCTGGCCCCGTGGCAGCGCTGACGGACGGGGCTGTGCCCTCTCCTTATCTGCCCCAGCTCCATCCAGGCAGCGATGGGGCTGGGGGAAGCCCAGGCTGAGGCAGGCAGGGTGTAATCACAGGTGCTCATCTCTGCTCCCAAACCCGGCTTTTAAGGACCATTTAAGGCACTTTCCTTAATCTCGGTGTTGGCAGCAGAGCCCAATAAATCACAGCACAACTCCCCCACGGCAGCCACAGAGCTGCTCCCCGCAAATGCTGCTCTTCCCAGGTTTTTCCCCCATGCCAGAGGGAAGCATCCTGTGCTGAGCCCCGCAGGAAACACCTGCTCAGGGCACAGAGTCCCCGGCCGAGCACCCCGAGCGCTGCTCAGCGTGGCGGAGGGCTCGCCTCTGTCTTTGCAAATGTCAGGGCTTATTCTTTGCTGAATGAGATATGGATGTGGCAGCGTGATATTAAATTACCAGTCAAATAGTACAAAGGCTTTTAATTACACGCCAAACACAAGCTGCTGTCAGAGAGGAGACACCGGGCTCGATGGCCCATCAGGCTGTTCCGCTCTGGCAATTCCTATCTACCCGGGAAAAGTCCAGGAAATTGGATCGGTAATGGGAACGGGGGCCTTTCACCTCCAGCCCAGCCATTCACGTCCAGCCCGGGAGGAGAAGGAAAGTCATTACCAACCTGCTGGCCAGGCAGCAGCCGGGGTGGGATGAGCCAGTGGGGCTGCAAACCACCAGGAGAGTGAGGAGAGGGTTGTGGCCCCTCTGAACAACAGCAGTGGGGTGGGACAAAGCTGTTGGAAGTGGGAGAGAGCATCTCCCAGCTCCCAGCACCTTCTGCCAGCAGGAAGATGTTGCAGCCCCTCAATCCCACAGCGTGGAGCCTGATCAGCCCTCCTGGAGGAGTTCAGAGGCAGCTCACCCCTGCCCTGGCTGCAGCCTGAGATATTTTATATTTAGGGAAAGCACTGGAATATTTACACTCCTCTCCCCGCGAGGGTGCTGCAGCACTTCGGTCCCGCGGAGATGAAGGACACACTTTGATGCCAGCTGCTTTTCACAACCTCTCACTGCAGAACCCACCCCTCTTCAAGGGACGCACTCGTACCCTCACAACACCCCGGGAGGTGGAGAAGCTCAGAACTCATCAAGGACAGGAGAGCACAGCAGCGAGAGATGAGGGGCTTCACGGCCAGCACAGAGCGTGGTGGCAAGCAGAGAACAGCCGCCTTTCATCCCACTCCACCAACAACTTTCCTCCTCATTCCAACACCCCCGGCAGCAAAGCCAGGGATGGTGAGACACGGAAGGGCTGAGCTGCCTCGCCAGCATGATTTAGTCAAGGTGTAAATTGCAAAAAAAAAAAAGGAAAAAGGCCTCTGAGAGTAATTTTTCTTCGGTGTTTTGCAGGAATCCCCGTGCTGTGGTAGCCAGGCTGTCGCATCTGCAAGCTCTGCCTCCAATCTGCAAGGCTAATTTGCTCAACAGCTTTGTTCCCCCTTGGGAATGGGGGTCGCTGGTCACAGAAGATTGATTAAGCTTCTGGTGCATCAACATTAATGAAAATCAACGCTAATGAGTGGTTTTTTTATGGCAACCCCATAAAAAGCATTAGGACAGGTAAACACGGGGGCTGCCAGGCAGATCAGCAAGGTCCTGTGTTCCTACAAGCTGTGCTCACCTCTGCCAGCCCCTGACATTCCTGCAGACTTATCCACAGGATTATTCAGATCAAACTCCCAGTCAGCCCCTCGTGAGAGACACAGGGAATTTAGAATCCCAGGGTGGTTTGGTTTGGAAGGATCTCAAAGATCATTTAGTTCCACATCCCAAAATGGGCAGGGACACCTTCCACTAGAGCAGGTTGCTCCAATCCCAGCTAAAATGGCCTTGCACACTCCCAGGGGTGGAGCAGAGCTTCTCTGCCTATTATCTCTGCATATTGAGAATTTCTAGCCTGGGAATGGGATGTTTCATCCTTTACCTACCCCCTTTCTGCCCTCTGCGGTAAATTTGACTAAACTGGCATCAGGGTTTTTTATCTGAAAACTCACTCCTTGCAAAACAGGCAAAACCCAGGAGTTAAAGGCTACCCTGAGCCAAGGATGTGGTTTCTGAGACCAGCCAGCCTCCCAGAGTGGAGACAAACATCTGTTTTAGGGCAAATAGCACCAGACCAAAAACCTTCCTGGCTGCCCTCTGGGCCCCAAAATGATGCTCAGCAGGGAAATCCCAGGAAAGCAAATTGTTTTCCCCTCCCAGCCTTCCACTGAGGCATTGGGGCTGCAGGACCAGCACTGCCATAGCACAGAAATGCCCAGCAGAGGTTTTTTATTTCTTCCCAAGGTGCTTCAGCCCTTCAGATTTTCCGAGCCCTCCTTTAGAGGTTCCAGATCTAAACGGGATGATTGCAGGAGGCTCCTTGTTATAGGACATCATTAAAAATAATGTATGTGCTTGAACTGCAGTCGGCGGGGCCGTGCCAGGGATGAGCGAGGGGAAAGGAGAGTTCTCTGATCTTGGAAAGAGAGAACAACCTATTAAAAAGGAATTTAGTTCTCATGTAGAGCTATCAAACTGCTGCAAAGCCCTGCTCTCTGCCTCTGGGCTCTTGGACCTTTCAAGGACAGCAAAACTCCAGGTTTAAGCCTTTCAACTGCATTTGAATATTTAATTTTTTTTAAAAGTCAGCTCTTGTACTGCTTTGGCACCAACTCATTTGACCAGGGGAGCTGAGGCCCTGACAGCTCCTGCAGTTTCAGCTCAGTGATAGTATCTTCCCCTTGAAGCACCTGCCCGAGTCGCTCCCGTGGAACAGAAATAATCTCTTTTGTTAAATATACGCACACCAAAAAAACCTTCTGAGGCTGAAATTCTCACCAAGGGCTGACAGAGGAGAGCTGTACGAGGCGCCCAGCTGGGAATTCCCTCCTTGTCGCAGGCATGACAGCGAGGAGGCAGCTCAGGGATTTCTCTCTCAGCCTCCCTCCCTCGCAGCACCACCAGCAGCACCCCCAGCCCCAGCACCTTCTGTATTTGAAGGGCTCCTGCAGACACCCACTGCAGATCCCACACAGATCCCAAACCCTCGGGACTGTGTAAGAGCTGCTGGAAATCTTTACTGACAGAAAAAAGCCGATTTTTCGCTGCTCAGAAAGATTGTGGCTGCCCCATCCCTGGGAGTGTTCCAGG
>VYXC01008144.1:250414-310961 GCA_013397175.1 Platysteira castanea
AAATAAACAAGCAGGATTGCTGCCTTTTTTTTTTTTTTTTAAGGGACTCTGATCCATTCAGAGCTGCCTTCTCCGGGCCTCCCGTGCCACTGTTGATTGAGTTTGTTCCCTCCTCACCTCCTGGTTCTGTTGGAGTATCTTGTCTCCTCAGTATTACTGTCGCACTTCCTTTTCATATGCCTGAAATACACACTATTGTGTTCCGACTTTTAGTTTTTGTGCAGAGATCCCTTTCATGTCTCGTCTTCTGTAAAGTCCTTTTTTCTTGGCAGTCAAGTGCATGAATGTTTGCTGCCAGGAGATTTTGCTTCTATTGTATTCCAGACACATTATAAGGGGTTTTTTATTATTTTTTTTGTTCTATATTGTCTGTGAGGTGTTCCGTGGTATTTTTTTTTTCCACGCTAGCATGACTTTTTCCACGTGGATGCTGCCTGCCTTGCCCCTGTGCACACGGGAGCAGCACCCTCAGAAATGAGCATGAGGAGGGGTAAGAGGGCAGGGGCTGGAGCAGCACTGCTCAGGGACACGATGGAATCATCCTTCCCCACACCACACGGGGTCTGCTGCCAGCATTGCCTCTGCAGGACTGGGACAGGGAAAAGCAGAGTGGTCTGGGCCACGTCAGGATGCAGCTGTGACCAAAAAACCCAAGCAGCCCAGGGTTTTGGTGCCAGGGTCCATGAAAGGACTTTTCTGCTAATCCTGATCTAAACAGCCACCGGATTTCCTTCTGCTAAAATTCACCTCTCCTGGCGACTTCCCCAGCGGATTTCGGGCTTCAGAACAGCAAAGTCCAGATGAGCAATGCAAAAAGGAAAGATGTGTTTTTAGGAAAGCCAAGGGCATGAGGAGGCTGCTGCTGCAGAGCAGAGCTCAGGAGTCCCCCCAGCTGCCAGACCCCATCTGCCTGCCCAGTTAAGCTGGGATCCTGAGCCCGGCTTCAGCGGGAGGCTGGAGTGACCACAGGAGCAGCAGAAGGGGGTCCTCATCACCCATCAAGAACACACATTTTGGTCACTCAGCAGCGCCAAAACTTCACTCTTCATCTCCCTGCCAAGCTGGAGGAGCCCTTCCTGCAGCTCAGCCTGGTTCCCCAAGCTCTGCTCTTCCTCACACCCCACCTCTCCAGGTCAAGGAAAAGCTCTGCAACCCCTTTAATCAGCCTCCACAGCTCCACCAGTACAACCCAGTCACGCATCAAGAGCGACAGCCTCAACGCATGGGGTGTTTCTAATCCTCTAGAAGTGAAAACATCAGAAAACCCAGAGTTTATACGACTTCAAACAACTCTACTGGGGGCCTAAAGTCGGAACAGCTTCTGGAGAGATTAGTTCTCCCGTAACACGCTCGTGACCAGGCTTTCTGATCTCTATCAGCATCCCTCAAAGAGCAGCTCCTTTTTCCATCCCTTCTTTGGACCCCTCTCCTCAACTCTTTGACTAATTATAGTTTGTTGGTTGTTATGGCAACTACAGATTTCTCTCGGCATCCAACTCTCACAATTTGGCTGTAAATTGCAACACTGGACGAATACAAATAGAGTTTTAAATCCTTCTTGCTTGCCAACCTTCCTGGTAAATCCCCCCACAATGCCAGAGCTGCCCCGCTGGCTTGATCGGATTGAGGTTGCTCAGGGGGCCTGCAAAGCCAGGGCAGCCTCCAGAGCCCCGTGGCAGGTGGAGAATGGCATCACTGCAGACTCCCAGAGCACTCCCACCCCAAAGGACGGCGAGCAGGGCTCAGTACTGAGCAGACATTAACGTACAGTCTCACCCACTGCACCCCAGCCCTGCTGGGACACTTTTCCCCACAGCTGCTAAGGAATAATTGAAGCCAGACACACGCCAGGAGTCGGGCTAAAGTCAATTCAGCCCGCCCCAGAGGAGGATGGATGCTCCAGCAGGACTGCACAGCCGAGCTTGGGATCACTGTTTTCAGCTGATGCAAAAGCAGAGCTGGAAGGCAAAACCAAGGGTTTCCCCATCCCTTTTCCCCATCCTCATCCCCTCGTGCACACTCAGACTGGCACAGCTCAGGACTGAGGCTGATTCCAGCAGCAGGCACCGGGTCACCCTGCACTGCCAAGGAACACCGCCCTCCTCTCTGCTCCCCAGGCACCTCACCCCGAGCACAGATGGATCTCCCTGGGTCCTTCCACAATATTTTCATTAGAGACAGTGAAAACACTGCTGTGGACTCCATTTCTCAACAGACACGGCGTTCCTCGGCTGGGATGGACAGTGAATGTTGTGTGAGGAGCTCCACCAGAGTTTGGGAAGCTCCACTCGTGCAGCACAGTGTCCCCTGCATGGGGCAGAGCAGGGGAGCAGCTTTCCCAGGGCACGAGGGATCAGCTCTCCAGCAAACGTTGCACTCTGCTGATTTTCACCCACATCAGCAGCACAGGGTGACCAGATGGGTAAAATGAGGGAAAAAAGTCATTTGTCCTGAACTTGCAGAGACAGCAGCACCCTCCTGAGCTGTGACCCAGCTCCCAAGAGCACGGGGGGTTCCAGTTTGAGGTTTGGCAAAAGAATATGCCCCACACACTGCTGGGTTCTGCAGAGTGAAACATTTCATACCTTACACTGCAGTACCAGCCAGGAAAAATGCAGCTCTCATCCCCTCGTGACCCGCTGCCACCCATCACACGTGTCTGGTCACGTCTCTCTGAACCTCAGACATTCCAGGATGGACATTCTGCTCCCTGTCCTCAGGGACCCTGCAGCCAGGCCTTTGCAAGGGATGAATTGTTTTGTCACAGCCTGGCACACACCAAACCAAACCAAACCAAACCAACTTCTCCTCGCCAAAACTAAACATGAGATTGACGGCGATGAAATCCCGTGAGGGCAGAGCAAGCAATTTGACTTTTGGGTAAGTGATATAATGCAAAAAAACCCCCAAAAGATGGATCCTCCAACTTGGACCATGGATCACATCCCATTTTCCTCCTAAACCGGAGCAAGGATTTCCCAAAGGGCTGGTGAGCTCTGGCACAGCTGCCCAGGGAAGTGGGGGAGCCCCCAGTTCCCGGAGGGATTTAAATGTGGATGTCACACCTGGGGACAGGGGTTAGTGGTGGCCTTGGCAGTGCTGGGTTAATGCTTCTACTCGGTATTTTAAACCAAACCAAACAATTCTGTGATTCTTCCACCTCTCTGGTGGGTAGAACTCACTCTTCTTAGGAGCACACTTAAGTAACCCATGGAAAATGGGAAACTCCATAAAGTACCACCAGCAAGTCACCAGCCCGCAGCAAAAACAGGACACAACCCCCACCTGCCACTGGCAGCCTCCCACTGTGCTTGTGGTGAAGAAATCCAGTTTTAGGACCACCAAAAAACGCCCAGTGCGTGAGCAAGGCATGACCCAGATTCTTCCTAGTGCCCCCAAAACGGTTCATCCTTTCCTTGCAGTGCTCTGGAGGAGGAGGGAGCTGCTCTGCGACATCCGTGGAGTGCCTGCTGATGGAGAGCTCTGCTTACCAGGCCAGCTGGGGAGGGACCGACCATCATCTCGCGGCGTGCAGGAGATCAATACTGTAATTGGGCCTGTTTGTAGCACATGAACTATCGTAGCAACTGGGGCAAGGCGCGGGGAACAGGAGGGGCTGGCGTGGCAGGGCCTCGCTGCCCTCTGCTGTGCTGATGGGGGCCTCCTTTGCTGCTTTTGGGGTGGGTGCTGGAGCTGGGATTGCATCCCAAATGCATCATCAGGGCACACTGAGCCCCACTCCTCCCGCTGCAAACCCCACTGTCCCCACTCCTGTGCCAGGCCAGGCAGCTGTGGGCCCCCCAAAGCCCCCCTGCAGGCAGGTAAAGGGCCAAATTCCTCTTTTTTCAACTTAAAAACAGCTTTACACACAGAAAATCGCAAACTTCCAAGCTGATTTCAAAGGGGCTGGGAGGAGGGAGGAGAAAACCCAAGAGCTGCTCGGGTTGGGAGGGAGCAGAGAAAACGGAGAGTTACAAGTGGCAGTGATCAATAAAGCACCTGGAGCCTGCCACCGAGCCCTCCGCTCAGCCTGGGGAGCAATTAGGCAGCTAATGAGGGAACCCCCCAGCAGGCAGGGCCTTCCCAGGGGAATGGGCTCCCCTCCACATCCTTCACAGGTCAGAACTCCTGAGTGGGCACATCAGCCTTCAGGCTGCTGGAGGGAAGGAGGGGTGTGTCTGGGAAGACACAATAAAGAGGCTCTCACACCTGCCAGGTTCAGCAGAAAGGAGGGGAAAAACTTTATTATTGACATATGTGACATTTTTATACAAGTCCAACTCCACCAGGGATTGGAGGACATGTCACTTCCTTCTCAATCCCACTGGAGAAGAAAGGTGCTCATCAAAGTTGTCATATCACAAAAGGAATGAAAAACAGAAAATACCGTTAAGTAAACACTGGCTATTATTTACATGAAACTGTGTGAAAGAATCTGACTCCAAGGTTAAAAACAGAAGGCTTAGCAAAAACCAGGGCAACAGAGGGGCAGCTCCATCCCAGAGCAAATACAGCGATGGAAGCTCCTCTCTACCTCTCTCCATCCCTGGCAGTGTCCAAGGCCAGGCTGGACGGGGTCTGGAGCAACCCGGGACAGAGGAAGGGGTCCGAGCCCGTGGCAGAGGACAACGAGATGAGTTTTAATGTCCCTCCCAACCCAAACCAGTCTTTGACCTTTCAGCTTCTCCCACCTTTCAGGATGCCACAGCAACGCGTGGCTTTGGATGTGCTAGCAGAGCCCCAAGCGCTGAGTGTTTGGCCAGTCTGGCGGGTTAGACCAAGGCGCGGTTTTAACCCCAGCCCAGCCCAGCCCAGCCCAGCCCGGCCGGAGGTGCTCGGGTGCTGCATGGGCACCGCCTGCCATCTCGTGGGCAGCGGGAGACTCTTCCCGCAGGGTCCTTCCTGCCCTCTGTCCTTACCCAGCATTTATCCCGTGCCCGGGTGCTCCCTGCTCCCCCAGCACACGCAGCATCACTTCCAGGCCCCCGGGCTGTACACTGAGGGGAATTATTCACAGGCCACTCTCAAATATTAAAAGCAGAGTTGTATCAGCATATTCTTTGTAAATTCAACACTTTTACCAGCAAATTGCCCTTTCCTTTTTTTTTCTTCTGCTCCTTTGGAGTCTTTCCTGAGCAGCCGCTGCTGCTGTCTCTTGCTGTTTAATTGCATCTTTGCACTCCCACACAGTCTCTCTCTGGCTGGAACTTTCTGGAAGCACAGGAATCACCTGGGCCAGCAGGCTGTAAATTTCTGGCCTTCTCCAGCAAGGAAAACCTTCAGTTCAGCTTCTCCCACCTCCCCTGCTCAGCTCAGCAGACTCAGAGCAAATCCTGCTGCCAGTATTTGAGAGAAATGTGACCTTAGTATCACACCTGAGAGATCACAGGGTGTCCTGTTCTGTCCAGGAGAAATCCAGAGGAAGTCATCTACACCACCACCACCTATTCCAGCTGCTTTGGTTGCCTTTCTGCCTCCATCCCCAGGAGCCACGGGTGGAAAACACTCAGCTCCAAGTCCAAAATCATCCCAAGAAAGCAGCCCAGGCACTGCTCCTGGAGCCGGCTGGAGTCACCTCCACTTCCAGCGCAGTGGGGTCTGACCCTGCCCTTCCTCCCCTGACACCTGCAGAATCCTCCCAAGAAGGATGGACAAGAAAAAGGGACTAAGGGAATACACCAGGCATCATTTCCACAGGAATTTGAAATGCGGGTGGGCTCGGAGAAGCCAGTTCAGCCCGAGCAACCCCGCTCACACCCGAGGGATGGGCCCGGACAGCACTGCTGGCTCTCAGCAGGATGGGAGGGCAACAGCCCGGGATGGAAACAGCACCAGTGGTACTGGGGAGGTTGGCAGCTTTCGTCCACCTGGGATGAAGAGTTTTCCTCCTCCTAACCAGGCCAGGGAGCTGCTCCAGTGCAGGTTTCACACTGCCACAGGTGGAGACGCAGCCCCAGCCACTTATCAGAACATTAAAGTTCTCCTGAGCCGCCGAGTTAATTCCTCAAACGCCCTTTCAAAGGGCCAGATAAATACAATCTGGGAGCATCTCCGCTCCCTCGGCTCACATATCTTTAGTCAGGCAGGGAGATAACATTTCATACAGATTGAGGCAGTTTAAGCAAAGGTTGCTGGCTAACCTTTCCAGCAGTGGCTGTTTCCCGAGCTCCAGTTTCCCTCCCCAGCGAGGAGCACCAGTGCAAGCCCAGCTCCTGCTGTCCAAACAAGTAAAGGCAGGGTGCTGCCTCCCCACACTGGATATTCCTGAGGACTGCAAGTCATCAGCTGTGTTCTGTCAGCTCTGAGACACTGACGCTTCCCAAGGAGAAGGATGAGTGCTGCTGTTACTCCCTTGTTACACCCTGTGTGGACACACCTGTGTGGTTCACTCCAGCTCAGCCTGCCAGCTTGGCTTCCCCTGGTTCTTCGTGGCTCACACCAAGGGCAAGATCCTTCTCTCCCAGTGAAGACCAGCCCTCACTTCAAGGAGGTGCAAGTGCCCTCCACAACACTGCCTGCAGCTCACCTCAGCAGTGGGAACTGTGGCCCATCCTGGCTGTCAATGACCTGGGCTCCAAACTGAACCCCCAAGCCCTTCCTGGGCACTGCAGCCTCTGCTGAGCACCACCCCCTCAGCACGGCCTGCAGAGATCATCTCAACAACATCCAAGCACAGCCCACGTCCAGCTTTCAAGTCTCAGAGAGCTGAGATGAGTTTGGAGCGAGGGTTTTAGCAGAAGCTGTCAGCCACGGGGTCCAAGCAGGACACAGCCCCACCGCAGACTCCTCTGCTCAGCTGGGATGGGCTCCAAGGGCAGCAGAACTGGATTCCTTTATCACTCATCCCTCACCACAGGAGCCCCTGGACAGACAGGCAGCACCAGAGCGAGATGGGGAACATCTCCAAAGCCATGGCTGGCACGGGAGGGAAGGAGGAACACTGGCAAATGACAGAGCCCTTATCTTAATTACAGGCTTATTTGCATTTAAATGAAGGTTATTCTATAATTACCACCAAATGTTTTGTGTTGCAGCTGAAATACCTCTCCATGGGCTGTCAAGCTCCTTCCCATTTTCATTTTCATTTTCTCTTGCCATTCTTCTGCTTTCTAATCAGCTGGCACACGCAGGGAGGGATCTGCACAGCCCAGCAGTGCCAGCCCACCCCTCTNCCACCTGGGATGAAGAGTTTTCCTCCTCCTAACCAGGCCAGGGAGCTGCTCCAGTGCAGGTTTCACACTGCCACAGGTGGAGACGCAGCCCCAGCCACTTATCAGAACATTAAAGTTCTCCTGAGCCGCCGAGTTAATTCCTCAAACGCCCTTTCAAAGGGCCAGATAAATACAATCTGGGAGCATCTCCGCTCCCTCGGCTCACATATCTTTAGTCAGGCAGGGAGATAACATTTCATACAGATTGAGGCAGTTTAAGCAAAGGTTGCTGGCTAACCTTTCCAGCAGTGGCTGTTTCCCGAGCTCCAGTTTCCCTCCCCAGCGAGGAGCACCAGTGCAAGCCCAGCTCCTGCTGTCCAAACAAGTAAAGGCAGGGTGCTGCCTCCCCACACTGGATATTCCTGAGGACTGCAAGTCATCAGCTGTGTTCTGTCAGCTCTGAGACACTGACGCTTCCCAAGGAGAAGGATGAGTGCTGCTGTTACTCCCTTGTTACACCCTGTGTGGACACACCTGTGTGGTTCACTCCAGCTCAGCCTGCCAGCTTGGCTTCCCCTGGTTCTTCGTGGCTCACACCAAGGGCAAGATCCTTCTCTCCCAGTGAAGACCAGCCCTCACTTCAAGGAGGTGCAAGTGCCCTCCACAACACTGCCTGCAGCTCACCTCAGCAGTGGGAACTGTGGCCCATCCTGGCTGTCAGTGACCTGGGCTCCAAACTGATCCCCCAAGCCCTTCCTGGGCACTGCAGCCTCTGCTGAGCACCACCCCCTCAGCACGGCCTGCAGAGATCATCTCAACAACATCCAAGCACAGCCCACGTCCAGCTTTCAAGCCTCAGAGAGCTGAGATGAGTTTGGAGCGAGGGTTTTAGCAGAAGCTGTCAGCCACGGGGTCCAAGCAGGACACAGCCCCACCGCAGACTCCTCTGCTCAGCTGGGATGGGCTCCAAGGGCAGCAGAACTGGATTCCTTTATCACTCATCCCTCACCACAGGAGCCCCTGGACAGACAGGCAGCACCAGAGCGAGATGGGGAACATCTCCAAAGCCATGGCTGGCACGGGAGGGAAGGAGGAACACTGGCAAATGACAGAGCCCTTATCTTAATTACAGGCTTATTTGCATTTAAATGAAGGTTATTCTATAATTACCACCAAATGTTTTGTGTTGCAGCTGAAATACCTCTCCATGGGCTGTCAAGCTCCTTCCCATTTTCATTTTCATTTTCTCTTGCCATTCTTCTGCTTTCTAATCAGCTGGCACACGCAGGGAGGGATCTGCACAGCCCAGCAGTGCCAGCCCACCCCTCCAAGGAGGCCTGGGCACCACTGATGCCATGAGGAATTTTTGCCTTTTCTTTTTACACACCTTTTATGTATTCTCAGTACCCCCAGCACACAGACTTGTACTGCTTTTAGCCTGATTTCTTAGCACAGTCCTGGTGTTCTGCTGGGCCAGGAGACCAAACATCCTGAAGGCCTCACAGCCGGGGCTGGAAAGCCTCACCCTGTCTTGGGAAACCAAGGCCCCTCCAGAACACATCCTGTACCCAGGGATTAGGCCCACCTGGGGGGAGCACTTTAGCACAGGGGGATGTCACACCACTCATTCCAGCCTCTCACTGGGGCATCTCTGTCAGCTGTGCTGATTTGCAAGGTCTGTGAATTGTACACACAATGTACAGTGTGTGTATTTCAACATATTCCACCTTGATGGATTGTTACACCATAAAGATCCTTATTAAATACCGAAATAAAACCTTTTATCCCTTAACCGTGTCTGGCTCTTGATTCTAAGACCAGAGGAAAAGGCATCACCACCCCAGCCCTGCATTCCTCCCAGGGAGAGGGAAAGGCTGCAGCTCCCTGGCTTCCTCCAGCAGCAGCACGGGGGATGAGCAGCTCTGAAGTTCAGGCACTGGGGTTTTGCAGGCTTCAAGTTCAAAACCAAGGGGTTCCCTCTGTGCACACGCACATTAACTCATTAATTAACTCCAACTCGTTGCACCAGAGTGCTGTGAAAGGCACAAGTGGGGGAAAAACCTGTAAGAGATCAAATTCAGGGAGAAAAGGGATTTGGAGCAAGAACAGTCTGACACATCCAGCTCAGAAGTTCCCTAACCACAGGTTGCTGGAAACCAGCATCCAAGGACACCTCCAGCCCTCCCTGTCCTTTTGTTGTCCGTGTTATCCCGGCAGGCAGGATGGACACACACCAGAACCCAGGGGCTGTGTTTGCACTGGAGCTCGCACTTCCCTGGCAGGAGACAAAGCTCTCCCGTGGAGAAAATAACACCCAATTACACCATTTCGAGCGATCACAGTGAACAAACCCATGCAAATGGCCAAATTAAGGCTTAAAAAGAGCCTTCTGCCGTTTCCTAAATTGTTATACCTTTCATCAAACCCCTTTAACAATCTCTCTGAACCTTTTCTCTCTCTAGCCGGGGGATCCACATTAACCAACCAGCCCATCCGGGGCTGAACGCGACAACAGCGATTACAGACACAAAGTCTCCTGTTTATGAGGGGGTAGAAATGAAAATAGACACTTATCTCTCTCTAGACCCATCGCTCCTGTCCCTGCTCAGCCCTGGCTCCTGCGCAGCCTCCGCATCCCCTGCCAAACTCCAAGTCTCTGCCTCCATCTCATGGAGAGACTGGATCTCTTCAGCTTCTTTAAGCTACTTTTTTTTTTTCCCTTTCTTAAACCAGACAAAACCCACCCCCTCTCCCCCAATTTCACATAGCCCCAGGCAGACTTACAGCACGGAAATTTTTAGCCTGGACAATTACCGCTTGGCAGAGTTAACTCGCTGCAAACAGCAGCTTATAATGGGCAGTCTTGGCTATAAACAACTTGACTGGCTTCATTTGAAGCAAGTTCCATACCTCAGGATAGATCTCCCTCCCTTTTCCTCTCCCGAAGTCCATTTCACAGCTATTTATGTTTAATAAGAGGCAGCACCAGCAGCACGGGAAAGCAGCAGCACATCCACATCCATGCAGGTTAGGTGCTGGTGCACACACCAAACCCATTTCTCTTCTTCCTCCATCACACAGACGGCACAAATTTAAGGGCAAAGCCCTCCAAGGAGCCCCAGTGCTGACAGGATAACCAGTTCCTGTTCTCCCAGCAACCCCAGCAAGGGATGCAACAACCACGGCTCCCGCTTGGCCCCCGCAGCCAGAGCTGCCTTTCTGCTGTTTCCAAGGGCAAATGCCACAGCTGAAATCTGTTTCCTCCCCGCTCTCAGCCTCCAGGCACTGCTGTTTTTCCACATGGAGCCCAGGAGACTCTGGGGAAAATGCTATTTTTACAGTCCGGTTGCCCCTGAGCTGCACAGCAAGACTTGAGCAGGGAGGGTTTGAGGTGCTGCTGGAATTTTGAGTGGGATATTTTAGCTGCAGATATTTTAGCTCTGCCCATGCAAACTCCAGCAACTCATCACGCAGTAACATCCTTATAAAATCTGAAAGGCCCCGCTTCCTTTCCCTCCCCCCAGTTTCATTAGTCCACAGCGATTCCCATCTCTAAATTGCATCAAGGGAAGACAACCCCGCAGCCCCGGCTCCCCTGGCAGGCGCCAGGCAGAGCTGTCCTGTCACAGGAATTGTCACAGGGATTGTCAGGACCGTGATGAGCCTTTGGACAGGGACTGCTGGGATGGAGTCACGGGCTGGTAATTAAGTGACAGCGTGTGCCTGGCGCGGAGCCGGGAGCGAGGGAGGATCCGCTCGGGAGGGGCTGCGGGCACCGGGAGGGGGATGCGAACATCGAACATCGCATCTCACTGGGGGCAGCTCCCAGCTGGTAAGCGTCTGCTCGGGCAGCACGAGACCCTCGCCTGTTGTCCTGCTTTTTGCTAAGCCTTCTGTTTTAGCCTTGGAGTCAGAGATTTTCACACAGTTTCATGTAAATAATGGCCAGTGTTTATTTAACCGTCTTTTCTGGTTTTCATTCCTTTTGTGATAAGAGAAAGTCTGATGAGCATCCTTTTTCTCCAGTGGGATTGAGGAGGAAGTGACATGTCCTCTGATCTCTTGTGGAATTGAAAACCCTATGAAGTATCAGAAATGTAAATAGAGTCTCTCCTTTTCCCTCTTTCTGATGAACCCAGCAGGTGCCAGAGTGTCCTTTATTGTGCCTTTACCAGCACACTCGTCTGCCACCCTGATGGACAATGGCACCTGGCCCCGTCCAAACCCATGGCACAAGGGGAAAAGGAAAGGCAGGGAAGTGCCACGTAAAACAAGTTTTGCTGCCTTCTCTGTTGTGAAAAAAATCACGATAAAGCGGACCATTCACTGCGTTAGAGGGTCTGGAGGCAGATTAATTGGGTTTTTTCCCAAAAGTTTTAGAAGGTCTTTCAAGAGCAAACCACTACATTTTCCAACACATCCAAGTTTGGGGAAGTACTTGCTTTTATGTCATGTGCTGTTGTGGAGATTGTTAATGTGCCATCATTACATGACGTGACTGTTCGTATAATTTATTTTATGGACTGATGTGTGGAATGAGTGGCCAAGGACGCCAACATCAAGCACTCAGAGATGGAAAGTTTTGTTTCAGACCCATCTTTAAGACACTGGGCTGTACAGAAAGGAGCTTCCCAGTGTTGTGTCTGGAGCCCTGGAAGAGCCCAGCGCTGCAGGAATGCCAGGCACCTCACCCTGGAGTCAGTGCTCCCCTTCCCCTTTGCTGTCAGGGCTTTCAGCACAAAATGAAACTCTTCCGAGCTTCTGATCTAGTTAAAAATCTCTTCCAAACCTTGCCTCCGCTGGAAAGGAAAAAAAAAGAAAAAGAAGCAAGAAACATCACATCTCTCTCCCTTCTCCATCTCCCTCCCCTCTGCCTTCAAGTGCTCCTTGGAGTGTCTCTGCAGAATCATGTTTATATGCAGTGAGTGCTGTTGTTAGTTAATAACATCGCGATCGCTGAACCTCCCTAATGAAAGAGAGAGACAACATAAACTGTCATTTCAAACAAACATGCAATCAGGGTACCAGCAGCTCTGAAAATATTATCTTCCCCAATTTCACGGGCTTCACGCAGGAAATAGGCTGCTTTCATGGAGATTCTGGTGCGTGGCTCCTCACACACAGGACTGGGGAGCGGGCTGGGAGCGGTGGGGACACTTTAAAGCCATGAAATTGTCTGGGCTCTGAAGGAGGAATTGTTTTAACAGCTGCAGCCAGGAAGGACAAATAACAGCAGCGATTATATCTTCATTGCTCATCGTAACCAATGCACCAGGCAACTTGTAATTAGGCTGTGAGAGGCTGAAGGTTTGATAGCGAAGGCTCTGAGCTCGTGATTAGACACAGCACATTTGTCCTGCCCCACGGCCACCCTGGCCCCTTCAAAAGCTCCTGTCAGACTCTGAGTGCTGCAAACGCTGCTCGACCTGCACAAAGCAGTGCCCAGGATCCCGTGGCTGCACGCTTCCTCCTCCTCCTCTTCCACACAGTCCTCGTCATAGAAGCCTGGAAGGGTTTTGGTTGGGAGTGACCCTGAAGACCATCTCATTGCAACCCCCTGCCATGGCCAGGGACACCCTGCACTAGAACAGATTGCTCCGAGCCCTGTCCAGCCTGGCCTTGAACGCTTCTGTCTCCACAGCTTCTGAAAAAAGCACATTTTCCAGCTTCGGGGTGATCTCCAGCTGACCAAGCTCTAAGGCTACAGAGCAACGCTGATTTAGAGCAGCTCATCAGCCCCATGTTTTGAAGACCTCAATGACCTGAAGTGTCCATTGTCCTAAAGAGCCACATGGATGGTGGCATTGGTCCTTCCAACGCAGAGGATGTTTCCCCTCCAGGTTTAACACCCAGTGAGGGTTTGACAAGCCACTGGGGCTTGGAGAGCATGGATTGTCTTCCCAGCTACAACCCACCCTGTTCAGAGCCGATGGAGGCAGGAGGAATCCTGCCCGGCTTTGCCTGGAACCACCTCACACAGCCCTTCTCACAGGAGCCAAATCCAGGATGGATTCGTGTGTCTGCAGAGACACAATAAAGAGGCTCTCGCACCTGCCAGGTTCAGCAGAAAGGAGGAAAATGGAATGGATTTATTTACATTATCTCATTCTTATACAATTCCCAACTCCACAAGGGATTGGAGGACATGTCACTTCCTTCTCAATCCCACTGGAGAAGAAAGGTGCTCATCAAAGTTCTCCTATCACAAAAGGAATGAAAAACAGAAAATACCGTTAAGTAAACACTGGCTATTATTTACATGAAACTGTGTGAAAAGAATCTGACTCCAAGGTTAAAAACAGAAGGCTGACAAAAACCAGGGCAACAGATTCGCCTCACAGCTTCATGGTCTGACCCTGCCTCTTGGATCGGCCTGGATGAGCAGCTGCTTGGTCCTTATTCCAGCCAGAATCAGTCCCACAGCAGGAGCAGTCTGTGCTCCTGCAGGGCTCCAAGGGACACCTCACCTGAACGGGGAGCGGGCAGGGCCAGAGCTGACATCTTCCAAGGGCTTTGCCTCGGCTCTCTCCCCCCATAAACATGAGGGATCCCTCTGGAAAGCAAGAGTGAAAGATAAAGCCTCCTCTTCCTCCTGATGCCATCACCACCAAGTGATGCTATTATTTCCAAGGCGAAGTGGAAGAGGATCGTGGGAATGCACTGGAATTAGTCTGAGGGTGCTTAAGGAGAAAAACAGAGAGGAAAGGGACTGAGTTTCCCCTTGCAAAACATTTGTTTTTTGCACCGTTAAAAAAAAAAAAATTAAAAAAACCCAAAACCTTAGAAAAAGCCACACTGCACTTATTTACTGGCCCTGTCTCTGACCATCATGGGAGGGAAGGAAAACAAGGTGGGAAAGCCAATCCCCAGCCCCACACCAATGCCTATGGAAAGGGACAGGGTAAGGGAGGTAAAGAAGGGGCTAATTTCCCCTCAGCTGAACATTTTAATGGACACCCACACACTGACAGGACCTCGTGGGACAGCCATGCAGGAGGTGACAGCACTGCCACCCAGCCCTGGCAGCCGAATCCAAACCGAGCTTAAAAACTCTTCTGACATTTAAGAAAAATCAACAAGCATCTCAAGTGATGAGGGGACCAGGCACCTAACTGGCTGAATGTCACATTTAAAGCCGCAAAGATAGCAGCTGCTTTATCTCCTCAGGCAGGTGGCTGGGCTGGTAAATAAGGCACCGAGGGCTGGATTCTGCTCTTGCACCTGCATTTCTCCATTGGCGGAGACGGAGCGACTCTGGATTTGCACCAACACGACAGGCAGCCAGGATAGGACTGGAGAGTCTATTAAACTTTAATACTTCTGAGCATCAACAGCGAGCGTGCTACCAGCCCCCTGCCTGGACTCCAGACACCTATACGGGTCACAGCCACACCAGTAAAAAATTATTGATTTAAATTGGCAGTGCCCTTTTAGAATCAGTTGTCGCTCTGAGTGATGTACAGATATGAGCAAAAGGACATTTGGAGCATTTTAATGCACTTTTTACTGCATTATCTCTCACCAGGATCTTCGCTGCTTCAAGGAAATGACTCACATAGCAAGTAGAAGAACCCAATGTAATTAACGACCTGGCAACTCTATAATGATCCTTTCTACATAAAAAGGTCTTCCCTATGCTATGAATAGACTTCAAGTAATTTATTGAGAGCCATATAAAGAAGAGACTGCTTTGACCTTGGGGATTTTAAGTTGTGGTGGGGTTTTTTTTAACAACCATAATTGCAAAGAATATTTTAAGTGATAGCCCTTAAAGAGAAATTTTTAAACGCAATGTGAAAAGTGAAGAATCACAAACAGCCTTCCAAGAGAATATTAACAAGTATCATCTCCATCATTTAGGGATGAGATTTCAAGACTAAACAACAGATTCCTTCCATTTCTTATGGGTGTTACTCCAAGCCTCAAAGCACTGATCACAGGTGTGGTGTTACTCACTCGAGTAGCTCCCAGGGTATCAGGAGTGTGTAGGAAAGCCCACGGGGGAGCCAAGAATGAGGAGTTTTGCTGCATTCCCCAGGCTGTCCCACGAAGCTGATCATCTGAGCTTTCCAAACCGAGCCAGGATGCTCCACAGTTTTCAGAGAATTACAGAATATCCTGACTTGGAAGGGACCTGCAAGGATCGAGTCCAGCCCCTGTCCCTGCACAGAGCCCCAGCAACCCCACCCTGGGCATCCCTGGCAGCGCTGCCCAAACACCCCTGGAGCTCTGGCAGCCTCGGGGCCGGGCCCATTCCCTGGGGAGCCTGGGCAGTGCCCAGCACCCTCTGAGCAAAGAACCTTCTCCTAATATCCAACAAAGCTTCCCCAGGCACAGCTCCAGCCGTCCCCTCTGGTCCTGTCCCTGTCACAGAGAGCAGAGATCACAGCTGTCCTCAGGAGGACGTTGCAGACCTGGGTGGGGTCTGACCTCAGTGCCTTCCCCAGGCTGGAGAAGTGTGTTTTACACACCTTCAGCCCACACACACTCCCCCTCCACCTTCCTGCTCACACAAAGCTCTGCGCTGCCCAACCTGGGCTCCCCTGCTCACATCAGCACTGGGCACCAGAAGGAGCTCAGCCACGATTCACCACGGCAGGACCCTCGGTAAATTGCTGGCTTTATGTCCAGCCTGATTGTTTCGTGTTGGCTTTTACCGTTTGCAGTAAAGCCTTTACTCTCTCCCTCTCGCCCACACCTCCCCTGCCCGTGCGTGTTTCCTGCTTTCCCCTCGTTTCTCATTTCATCTGCCTCGGGCGCCTTTCATGGCCCCAGCCCCGGCATTTTCACAGGGACAGGAGCACAGGCAGGTGATTTAAGCAGGAGTTGAGTTCACTCTATCAGGGCTCTTTTCAAGGTCTTTGAGAGAGGCAGGGACACCTGCAAAGGGGTCACATCACACGCAGGATTGGCTGTCACAGGACATCTAACACGACGTGCCAGAGCGACTTCCACCCTTTGAAGTGCCCGGAGCTGTTTTGATTCCTTTCCCAGAGCTTTGGGGATGTCTCGATTACAAGGAAACATGTTGAGCAAAGGAATAAATCTGGCCCAGGAAAGGGTAAGTTGCAAGTTTGACTGGAAAAAGCTGGGATGGAACCACTTTCCGTCAGAGAAATGAGATTTGTTGGAAGAGAAGCACTTTGTGGAGTCAGGTCTTTTTCTGCAGAAATTTCATTTCACAGAAGAGGGAGGAAAAAAATCACTTCTGACAACTTTGAATCATCCTGCTTTGATACTGCTCAAATCTGGTATTTGCATTGTTTCAAAACAGCTTTAACCTCACTCTTGTTTTCCTTCAATTGTTTCCCTGTTGTGCTTTGGCAACAAAGACATAAATAAGGTAATGCAAACCCGAGATATGTTCCTGCCTGTAATGTTTTAAAGGAGTAAGGAAACACAGCTTTTCGCTCCCATTCAAATCAAAGCCACCATCACCAAAACTCGCAGCTGAAGACAGAATTTCACTGGTGGAAGGGCATAAAAACGCATTTCAAATGCATTTCAGAATTGGATGAGGATAGAGCCACCCTTTCCATCAAGTGGAAGTGCTTGAAGTAGTCAAGAAGCATCAAATTGATGACAGCAAAACACCATTTATTCACCTCTTCTAGGCTGTTTTATCATATTAAATACACAGGATTAAATTTTCATGTGATTTAAGCTTAAGTATAATTCTCACATTTAATTACAGAGAAACAAAGCGGCGACACGTCAATACCCGCTGCTCCGACTTCAAACCACTCCAAACGCTGGCAGAAGCGAGGAGGCTCCAAAGCACCTCCAAGAAGAAAGTTATTCCTCTGAAAAAAAAGAAGAATAAAAGCGCCCTGCCATCCTGCGTCCCATTGACTACCAGATCACATCACTCTCAACCGCCACCATAGCTCACATTAAAAAATTAAGTCCATAACCGCGGAGAAGCAGCTCCCATTTCTTTTATAGCTTCTTGCCACCACGAGCGATACATCTCCATTATCCCGGCGCTCTCCCCAACACAACATAGATCTCAGCCAGCACCATAAATAACATCCCACGTAACCGAGTTACGCCGAGGAGAACGGGCGTAAATTAACGCTCAGCCGCGTAACTCTAAATAGTGGTTTAGGCCTTGTCAGAAACCAGTTATGCAAAATATCCCCCTCGCCGAGATCTGCTCGTGATACTTCAAAGGATTACCTGGTTTCCAGCACCGTGGTCAAGGCACGGGGATGTGGATTGGGAAAGGAGGGCTTAGCTGGGGGATGCTCAGATGATTAAACCCTCAGAAGTCATCTAATTACTGACATCGTCGCTCGAGAGCATCTGCACGCTTCCAAACAACATTTTAATTTGCTGTTTGTAATGGAGATGCTTCCACTCAGAGCCGAGCCCGTTATCCCAAGTCAGTGAAGATCCTGAAACAGGAGGGACTACCAGGAACGAGATCTGCAAGGTTTAATCAAAGACATTACCAGCAAAGCCTGCCCTGCCTGTATCTTTACACCCTTTTGGCCATAACCCAAAGGAACACGTCACCTTATTCCAGCCAGGAATGAAGATTAAACACCTTTCTCAAGGTCACACACAGCCGAGTGGCAGAGATGGGGATAAATGAGGAGCATCTGCTATCTTTCCATCCCAGGTTGGAGATCCAAGACTGGAACCCGTCAGAAACCCCTGACTGGCTGTAAAAATCTTGGCTGCTTTCCGTTCAAATGAGGAAAGGGTCTGAAAATCCCTAAGGATGTTTACTGAAGTCTCCAGCAATTGTTTATCAGCACGGATTTAATTGTCCCAGCAGCCCTGTCCCTAAGACACCAGCAGCTGGGGTTTTAATCCTGGTTGTTATGCTCCTCCTACCTCACCCAGCAGCCACTCAGATTTTAAAATTTCCATGGTTCTCCCCAAAAAACGAAGGCCAAGCACAGCTCCCGCTGATCCTCGGGCACCACATTGGCTGCTCACACCTCCCTCAGCTCCCAGAGTTTGCTGCAAATCTGACGGCAGATGTGATTTCCAGCTGGGTCTATAGACCGACCACAGCAGGTTCATTAATAACAATTATTAAGTGCTTTATGTTACAAATTAGGCCTGTAGGAATACAGGAAGTATCCAGCCGGTTGGTTTACAGGCTCTTGTTGGAAGAGCTGTAAATTCCCATTGTCACAACAACATCACCGTGACAAAATGGGGATGGGAACTCATCATAAATAAGGCTTTAAAAGAGCTAAATCATCATTGGGGGCAAGAATATAAATTAATAGTCAGATGAGGCCCCACGGAACGGCTCAGATAACAGCTTCCATTCATCAGACACACGGATTTTCAGAAGCTGCACGGAAAACATCTTCCTTTTGCTGCTTCCCAGCACCCAGAAGTTGCAACCACACAGGTCCAGGCATTTTGCTTAAAATATATAGCAAATCCCTGCCAATAACCTTGGAAATTGATAGATCAGGCAAGAGAGGAGTTGCTAAAACAATGGAGGGAGGAAACATCAGCCCCAGTCATGTCCCTAAGAGCTGCCATGGCTCCTCAGGCAGGCTGGGAAGAGTTGCAGCTGCCCAGGCTGACAAACACTGGCTGGAAAATGCAGAGAAGCAGGATGAGGAGAGGGGAAAAAACAGAAAAATGTTCCTTTAATTATTTGATTCTCCATTTAATTATTTAATTGCCCACCCTAGGGGACAGTCTGCCCTGGAGAGATGAGAGGGAAGAGCAGAGAGGCTCCTTCTTGCTCCATACTCCTACTAAAAACCTTCAACCCCTCAACGTGTGGCACCACGGCACCAAGAAAGATGGAAAAAAACTCAAAGCCAGAAGAAACCTATTTTTTTAACCTCAAAAAAATGACGGGAAAAGCCACCTCCTTCTCCTTACCCACCAGTCCCCACAAAGCAACGTTTCCCAGGCTCCTGCAGAGGACACAGAGAACGGATCCATGCGCACAAGAGATGCCGAGGCCACAGATCCCACCAGGGATATCTCAGGAATTTATTTTCAGTCGCTTCTGCCCGAGGCTGGATGCGAGGCAGCAGAGGAGAGGGAGCTTATTCATCCCGTTACTGGGCCCTTGGGGCATCCCGTTCCCCCCACCATGAAAATCTTAATAAAACCAGTGCATCGACTTTCAATTAGGAGGCCGTAAAATGGTTCATTTTCATCTGTTTGTTGCACAGTAACACAGATCCTCGGGAGAAAACAGCGCCTTTTCCAGACTGTCTGCGACGCAGAGAGCATTAATTGAATATTCTGTTGAAACCACCTTCAATTAGTGCCTCCGAGTTTTGCATGACATTCATCACTGCAACTCGCCCCGCTCCGCACGCCGCACGTTTGGGGTTTCGTGATGCTCACATCACATTAACTCACAGCATTAGCCCGAAAATAACGATTTTATTTGCTAATGAGATGCCAGTTGGGGTAGGGTAGGCTGCTGCGTGAGGCAACACCTTCGTGGCACAAAGCAGGATGGGTTCCCCAGCCACAAAATAACCAGTATTGGTTATAAAATTCCTCATCCAGCCCAGTCCATGGCACTGCTCTCCCACTCCTGCTGAATGGAAAAGACGAGGGCAAGGCTAGAGCTGATGTTGTAACACAGACACAGCTCCCTTCACTGGGGTTCCCCCACCAGAATCCAGTGCAGTCACATCCCAGATGGAATTCAAGCTATAAATGATTGTCCTGTGCATCCTGGAGCACCATCAAGCTATAAATTTCCCTTTTTTGGCCATACTTGAGGCAAAATTTGAGCTGAGTGGGGGCCAAGAGACAGACACAAGGACAAAAGGTCCACTCCAGGTATCACTGCCCACTGCAAACATCCCCCACATCGAAAGAGAGCTGAAACCACTCATCCCAGGGCTGATTTCTCCCAAGAAACAGAGGAGTTTTGCAGCCAACACTGTCCCAGACTCACTCAGTTCACAGAGCACACGTTCCCACCGTGATACCGCTCCTGCTCCCTCAGCACAGAGCAGAGATGCTGGAAGATCCTCTGGTGGGAAGGTGCCTTCATGACCCAAAAAAAATAAAAAAAAGCATATTTCAATTGTCATATTCATCTCTGCTGACCGGGGGATCTTTTTCTGCTGAGTCCTTTCCGCTCGTTCCTGCAGCTGCCAAAGTCTCTGCAGACAGAGATGCAAAAGGCAGAGGGGAGCCCAGGGGTCTGCCAGGGACTGGGAGCTCGGGAGCAGAGCCAGGGCAGCACAAGGAGTGGCAGGGCCAAGGAGACTCAGGGGGTGCACAAATGAGGGATCCCTGTTGCCCTGTTTTTGCTAACTTCCTGATAATTTACATTTTTGGAGTCAGATATTCTCACGGAGTTTATGTAAATAATAGACAATGTTTACTTAACTGTCCTTTTTTGTTTACATTCTTGTACTATGAGAGAATTTTTGATGAGCATCCTTATTCTCCAGTGGGATTGAAGAGGAAGTGACATATCCTCCAATCCCTTGTGGAATTGAGAAACCTATAAGTATGAGAAATGAAAATAAACTTTCTCCTTTTCCTCTTTCTGCTCAACCTGGCAAGAGTCTGTGTCTTTTCTTGTGTCCTACAGACCCAGGATCCCCACACGTTCCACACGGCCGGGCATCCCACAGGGAGCAGGGATGACTCAGCTGCTCCGGGCATTGGATCAAAGCAATGCCCCTTCACGGGGTCACTGAGGTGGGAAAAGACTCCCAAGATCATCGAGTGTGTCTGGGAAAACACAATAAAGAGGCTCTCACACCTGCCAGGTTCAGCAGAAAGGAGGGGAAAGGCCCTTTTTATTTACATATGTCACATTTTACACAATNCATGCAGAAATTCCTCCTAAAACCAACCCTAAACTTCTCCTGGTGCAGCTTGAGGAGCGTCCCCCTGTCCCGTCCCTGCTCCCTGGGAGCAGAGCCCGACCCCCACCTGGCTGCCTGCTCCTGCCAGGGAGTTTTAGGGAGTGAGAAGGTCCCTCCTGAGCCCCGTTTTCTGCAGGCTGAGCCTGCCCAGCCTCTCCTCACAGAACTGAGGCTCCCATCCCTTTCCCAGCTCCGTTCCCACCCCTGGCCTCCCTCCCACCCCTCGCTGCCCCTCTCTCCAGCCAGACCTGGGCACAGCACTTGGGGCACCGCCCCAGTGGGAGCCCAGCCAGGCAGGGAGGCTCCATCACTTCCCTGGGGCACAGCCTCAGCTGGCTCAGCTTTAACAGAGCTGGAGCAGTGTAAAAAAAGACAGAAGCAGATTTAGTGGAGCATGTTGTCACTTACAAGAGGGCACTGTCACCTCCTGAGAGCACACTGTCACCTCCCGAGGTGACACACCATACTAACAAGGTGATATTAATAGGCAGATCCTACATGCAGAATTTTACCCACGGAGCTGCAGTGACGTTTAACCTTGTGCCAAGTGCGCAGCACGCTGATTATTTTAATTACAGGGTGGGATTTTTTTTTTTTCCCTTTCCCCACTGCAGCTCCATTACGAGCTTCAGCCACATCACTGAAAAGCTGACGGTGAGGAGGGGCCCGTGGCAGCATCCAGTGCCCATGGTCAGTTCAGAGTTGGTCACTTGGCTGAGCAGCACCACGTGCTGGTTGAGGTCCCCTCCCAACCCCCAAATCACTGCCCAAGCCTCAGGCTGGGACATTTAAGGCTCAGCACAGGGCAACTTGCACTAACTGTACATAAAACATCTCCATTTACACCAGGGCTTGGAGTTGGGCTTTTGGCTTCCACCAAAAACACAAAAACCCCCACATTTGCTTCAAAAATAACCCCAAATGCAGCGTTTTTGAGAAACCCCACGCAACAGCCAGCATCTTTTTAATTGTTCCTTAACTTCCTATCTGCAAATCTGCAGAGCACTCCAATATAATCAGGTCCCCCGCACAAGGGATTAGCAGGCTTATATCCCGTGGATCCAATCAGGAAAGTCTATCAGCAAAACATACTTATGTTGATACAGCTATTATAATCTGCATAATTCTTCTGAGTTCACATACTTAATGGATAGCAAACAGAGTCATTACTGCTGCAACTTCCATCCGTAGGATCTCTACGAGCCATTCACTGCAGTGTTTTTTATTATTCATAGCTTTAGTTATTGATTTTCAGGAGAAGATACATGCTTTTAAGCACCGTAAAAGCAAGAGAGGAAAACAAATAGCACTATTCCAAGATTAATACGCTGCTCATAACAAAAGTATGGCTGTCACATTGAGCTGGGCTGAGCCAGTGGAGCCTTGACAAATTCCATGCAAAATGGCTGAGTCGCTTAAGCAGCTCGTTAAATAATTTAAAGGCAAGTTTCACTGGAGGCAGGAAAGTTCTTCCCCAAATCCACTTCCTTCGATTTATGAGTCTGGAGTACGTTAATCACCCCGCGCTGATGCTGCATCCCAGAGGGGCACAGACTGCGTGGAGGGTTTAGGGGACGTGTGATGCAGGATGTGATGGACTGTGATCCCCGTGGGTCCAAGGATTCCGGGCCACGGAGCAGCTGACAAGCCTGGATGCAGTGATTACCCACACTCAGACCATGGGATGTGACCTCAAAATCACAGAAATCCTCAGAGTGGGGCACATGAACCTGGAAAGGGCAAGGACAGCTGATCCTTCCCCTCTCCCAGCTCTCCAACACGGGGCTCATCCCAAGCACTCGATTCTAACCCAACACCCGCCCAGGCTCAGGGCTGGCTCTGAGGAGACGCCCTCCCTTGCTCTATTGGGTTACCACAGCAAACTCCTGCAATCATTTGGGTTGGAAAAGCCCTCCAAGATCACCCTGTCCAGTCCTTAAACCCAGCACTGCCAAGGCCACCCCTAATCCAGGTCCCCAAGTATGTCCGTGGAGACACAATAAAGACGCTCTTTCACCTGCCAGGTTCAGCAGAAAGGAGGATATGACATTGATTTATTGACATTATCTNTCCCCATCTCAGCCCAGCCCTTGCTCTCCCTTCCCTGGCAGACAGAGCTGCACTGGCACATCCATGGGAGATCAGTGTGCTGGTGAAAGCACAATAAAGGACACTCTCACACCTGCCAGGTTCAGCAGAAAGGAGGGAAAGGAGAGAGTTTATTTACCTTTAACATATTTTATAATATTCTCAACTCCACAAGGGATTGGAGGACATGTCACTTCCTCCTCAATCCCACTGGAGAAAAAGGATGCTCATCAAACTTTCTCTTATCACAAAACGAATGAAAAACAGAAAAGACGGTTAAATAAACATTGGCCATTATTTACATGAAAGTGTGTGAAAATTCTCTGACTCCAAGGTTATAACAGAAGGCTTAGCAAAAAACAGGACAACAAGATCAGAGCTACCAACCCTTGCAAAAAGGCTCCCAGATTCAGGGTACTTATGGGAAGAACAGCTTCCAGAGCCCAAGAGCCCCTTCGAAATCGACATCACAGGGCAGCAAGCACAGAGCTAAGCTCAAAACGGCCAGAGTATGGCAAAAAAAGAAACAACACACTTGTTTGTTCACTTAAAGGCTCACTTAGGAGGCCAAGAACCTACCAAATTACTACACTTTCACAGCAACTGAGTCCCACCACGGCCTTTTTGTTCCAGACACTGTGCAGGCTGTCTCCATGTTAATAACCCTGCCTCCCAAGGAGGCACAAGGCAGGGAAAACACCCACAAAATCAAACACAAGGAGCCAGTCTGCTTTAATGCCTGGGCAAGGAGGGCTGTAACTCCAGGAAAGCTCTGCAGTAAGTTGTCTTTGATGTAGGCACCTAAAGGTGATGCTCTCGGGCCAGAGGGTTTACAGAACTCTCCAGGGCCGTGCTGGAGCTGCTGTGGAGCTCAAGTCACAGCTCAAGCTGAGAAAATCACCCCAAAAGCTTCACATGCCCCTCTTAATTCCACAGAAAATTCTGGTGTCAGTCTTCCATACTCGACCTCCCAGGTTTTATTTTAAATAACCAGCCCATTTATTTGCAGGTCTTCAGGCAGACCCAGCTGGGCTCAGGAGAGACTCATCCCCCAAGGAGCACAGCAACAGGGGCAGCAGCCCCAACTTCACTGCAGAAAATGATCAGGGAGAGGAATTATACTGCCCTGCTTTCCCCAACCATTCATAATTAAGCTGCTCCTGCTTTTTCTGTGGGGGGAAAAAAGTGCAGAGGAGCCCTGGGATGAAGCTGCCTGCTTCAGCAGCACCTTGGCACAGCACCCGAATGGCGAGAAGAGAACTTGCACTTTAAGTCACTTCCCACATAGGAAACTGCTGTCAAAACAGGGAATTGCAGGTATTTTTCCTCCCGGGAGGTGCCTGAGGTGATGGCACGCTCAAGCCAGTTCATTGTCTCCAGCAAAGTTTTTATCCCTCCCGTTAAAACTCCCCCAAAGCAGCTTTGCAGCCCTTCCCAGGAGCCGCCGGGTAAACAAAGCACAATTCAACAAAAACGGGCATAAATATTTAATGACCCCCAAACTCCTCCCTGTCCCTACCCTGTGCTTGTGGCCTGAAGGAGCCCAGGTGCTCGAGGAAGGCACAGCACCTCGGGCAGGTGTTTCAGCCCCGAACACCCGGGGCTGGGGAGAGCTCTCGGGCCAGAGGGTCACAGGAGCTGCTCTGCTCAGAGCTCAGGAGGCTCCTTGCTCCCCGTGCCGTGTGCTCTGCTCTGCATTTCTCCACTCATAACAACCTGTCACATTCCTGGGCTGCACCTGCTGTAAATTAAACTCTTAATTGGCCTCGCTTCCCAGCCCAAGTTGAGAACAACAGCTCCCAGCAGGTCCCTCATGCCGTGGTTGCGTGGCAGGAAGAGTTAAAACCTCCCAAGGACCTCTCCCACCCGCAGGAAAGAAGCCAGAGGGGGAATAGGGATGTTTGTCACTGCTGGAATTGGGATTAAAAAGCGTTGGCATCGCTCTGGCAGCTCAGCATCCTCCAGCTCTGGGATCCTGATATGCAGGCAAGGCTGCCCAGCTCATCCAAAACTTGCAGCAGTCCCAAATGTCCCTCGGAGAAGGAAAGGGACCAGCTGGGATGGGCTGGAGGCAAAGGGCAAACTGAGGCACAGGGTTTTAACTGTGCCCAGCTTGGTGAGATCCAGGAGAAGAGGAGGTTGTAAATCTCTTGGAGGCTTAATCCTGGAGCAGGATGAGCCTGACTCAGCTGCTCAGCTTGGTTGACCCCAAAAATGCAAGCTCTCCCTTAGTTACGAGTATTTTGGAGCCAGCAACAGCTCACAAGCTGCATTTTCCTTCTAAAACACACTCAGAGCTGCTTCAGCATTTATTGGCACCCACCTGGCACAGGGCTCCAGGTACTGGAGCTCCTTTAATGAAAGTATTTGCAGCGTGACACACAAGAGAGGGTGTGTCTGCGGAGACACAATAAAGAGGCTCTCACACCTGCCAGGTTCAGCAGAAAGGAAAGAAAAGACCTTTATTGTTTACATTATCTCATTTTTATACAATTCCCAACTCCACAAGGGATTGGGGGACATGTCACTTCCTTCTCAATCCCACTGGAGAAGAAAGGTGCTCATCAAAGTTGTCATATCACAAAAGGAATGAAAAACAGAAAATACCATTAAGTAAACATTGGCTATTATTTACATGAACTGTGTGAGAAAGAATCTGACTCCAAGGTTAAAAACAGAAGGCTTACAGAAAACCAGGGCAACAAGAGGGGTGGGAGCACCCAGAGCACAGCAGGAGCAGCTCCAGCACCCACAACCCCCCTGCCCTGGGTGGGCAGGAATGCACCACTGCAGCCTCAGCCCTCTGCTTCCCCGAGGATGCAGCCTGCAAAGAGCCCACTGAAAAGTCTAAAAATAGCATCCTTTAAAAAAAAAAAAACACAACATGAAAACTCTGATTCAAGCAGAAAGATTTTGATTCAAAAATAAGGTTTTGATTAAAGCCAGCTTTCTTTGGTGCCTTATCTTCTTGCAGTACTTACAGACAGCTAAAAGACACTCTCAAAACTGACATATTTGGGGCAACTGTTAGAGTCTCACCAAATTCTTCACTAGAAATGAGCAATTCCACCTCACGATTCCCATCCCAGGCACCTGCGGCACCCGAATCCCACCCGACACCCACTGCCACAGGCAGCAGGAACCTCTAGTCCCACTTGTGGTTTGTTTTTTGCACTTAACACCAACGCGCAGAGCCACAGCCCCACGCGGAGAAGCAGCAGACAGCCCGTGGATGCTGTGGGTGTCGCAGCTGGGGAGTTTCTGAGCACCAAACACAAATATCACTGAGAACAAACAAATCCTGCAGCAACACTTCCCCAAAACTCCTCCAACACCTGGATGCAACCAGGGCTCTGGTGGCAGGGGGGACCGCCCTCAAGTCCCCTGCTCCCCAAAGTGGTTTTTAATGAGTNTGGTGAGGTTTCGGGGTGGCTGAGCCCCCGATCTCCACTCAGGCAGCCCAGCGCGGGGGGCCCTGACGAGCGCTCGGGCCTGGTGAAGTGTCGAGCTGTGCAAGCCCCTGCCNGTTTTAATTTCTCTAACATTTTTGCAGCGATGTCTCATCCTGCTGCCATCCCATGTTGTCTAGAAGAGACCGTGGGGAGTCTCTTCTAGAGAGAAGTTGGGGTCTTCCGAGGCTCCGCACCTCCTTAGACACACCGGGAGAAAATCCAGGTGTGGATTGAACATCCACAAAACATTTAAGCCCAAATTCCTTCGGGAACAACTCCAACTGTGTCCAGGAGCTCCCACAACCACAGAGAATCCACACGGAGCTGATGCTCCCCGGGCCCCGTTACAGCTGGGCAGCATCACCCCACTAATTACTCCTGTCTCACCAACCACACCTCTTTTTCTTATTGTTCCTTAATGAGGTAATGAGGCTAAAGTGTTTTCCAGGGCACTCGGCACCTGGAACAGCAGAGCCGCCTGTTTGCATCAGCAGCACAACAACTTCTTTACTTTAAACAGTAGAAACCCGCAATTTTCGCCTAGTTTTAATACCTGCGTAATAAATTCAGTTTTGTTTTGTATGCATACAAATAACAACAGTATTTATCATTAAAAAAATCTATAAATATAAAATTATGCTTGCATACTTTTCCTAGCGCATATAAATAAAAGTGGGGGAGGTGAAAGCTTGTTTCGCGCTGCTGCGAAATTTAATTTTTTCATGTATTATTTTTTATTTTTATAGCTTAAATTGGGTTAAGAGAACTCCCGTGAGACCTCCGGCCCACTGGGGGGCGCTGTGGAGACAGCAAGACCGGAAGCGGAAGTGCCGGCGGAAGTGGCGGGCGGTGCCGGCGGAGAGCCCGGGCGGTGAGTCGGGCCCGGGGGTCCCGCTGTGGCGGGTTCTGGTTTGCTGGGCTCTGTGAGCCCCAGTGCCCGGTGAGGGACTGGGCTTGGGGGGGATCCGTGCCTCTCTCCCCGGTGCCCGGTGAGGAGCACGGTCGGTGCGTGCCGGTGCCCGGTAAGGGGCTGAGCTGTGCCAAGCCCCAGCGCTCGGTGAGGGACCCGGTCTGGGGGGGCTGTAACTGGTCTCAGTACCTGATGAGGAGCCCGGTGTGGGGGTCTTTTACGAGCCCCGGTGCGGCACCTGGGAGGCTGTGCCCCAGAACCCAGCCAGGGGTCCCGGAGTGCTGCGCTCTGTGAGCCCCGCTGTGCGGTGAGGGCCCCGCTCGGGGGGTTCTGACCCACCCCGGTGCCTGCTGAGGAGCCCCGGGGCCCGCTGAGGAGTCCGGATCCGCTGGGCTCTGTGAGCCCCAGTGCCTGGTGAGGTTTCGGGGTGGCTGAGCCCCCGATCCGCACTCAGGCAGCCCAGCGCGGGGGNGGAGAAGGAGATCGCCAGCACCGTCCGCAAAGTGGTGCGGGATTTCGTGGCCTCCTGGTACCGCACGGTGAGCAGAGAGCCGGCCTTCGAGGCCGAGGTGGAGAGGGCCATGCTGGGGCTGGCTGCGGAGCTGCGGCGGCGGATGAGGCGGGTGGACCGGCGAGCCCTGGCCCGCCGCCTCCTGCTGCTCTGCGGGCAGCACCTCCAGAGCTTCCTGCGGGCACGGGACGCCCTGAGGGCTGACCCCAAGGGCGGCCGGACGCTGTGGCGGGAGTACAGCCGGCTGGCGGGGCCGCACCCCGCCCTGCTGAGCCCCGCAGCCGAGGTGGGCTGTGCCCGCGCCGCTGTGGACGCGCTGCTGCGGGCGCTGGTGCCGTGGCCGCACCTGGAGACGCGGACGGGACGGTTCGTGGTGGTGGAGCTGGTGGCCTGCAACGTGCTGCTGCCGGCCATCAGGAAGATGTCTGATCCCGACTGGATCAACCTGCTGCTCATTGGGGTGTTTTCCAAGAAGCCCCGGGGTGGGAAGCCCCACCCTGCACCCGCAGTGCCGGATTCCTTGCCTTTCCCGGTGCAGACGGATGCAGCTCCTGCCGGGCTAACCCCGTCCCCAAGAGCTGCAGAGGGGCTCAGGAGAGAGGCAGGGGCTGCTGGAGAGGAGGGAGAGGAGGTGAGCAGGTCATGCCATGCAGAGGAACCCTTCCTCCGCCCCCGAGCCCTGGGATCCCTCTTTCCCTGTGAGGGTTTGGAGCTGGAATCACCCGCACCCGATGTGGGCCAAGACGTGGAGCTGCTGGCACCTTCCCCCGCTGGGGAGCTCCTTGATGACCCCCCCCAGGACCCTTCTGTGCCAGAGGGACCAGCTGCCTCAGAGGATGGCACAGGGGACCTGGACCAGGGCCCTGGCCCCAGCTCAGATGCTGGCCTGCTTCCCACCTCTGCTTTGAGCTCCTGCCCTGACATCCAGATCGAGCCGGTGGTTGAGAAGGAGGAGGAAAGCCCAGCTGTTCCCAGGAAGTTCTCCTCACAGAGACCCTCCAGCCTGGGGAGAGATCTGGGCGCAGCAGAGGGCCCTCCACAGTTTCCTCCAGAGCCTGGGCAGAGCCTGCCTCTGCTCTCATCCTCCCCGACAGCTTCCATGAGCACCTTCAGCTTTGAGCCTCTGAGCAGCCCCGACGGGCCGGTCGTCATCCAGAACCTGCGGATAACGGGCACCATCACTGCCCGGGAGCACAGTGGCACTGGCTTCCACCCCTACACCCTGTACACCGTCAAGGTAAGGGCTCCCCTGGCACTCACCCTCTCCCCAGATCCCTGCCACCGCCCGGGCTGGTGTTTGAAGCTGAGGACTTGCTCTGTGTGTGTCTCCACAGTAAATTTGGTCTGGGGGAGTACCGGGCACTGTGGCTGTTTGGTAGTGGCATGGGGATTCCTGTAGGATCCTGTGGGGCTGGTTGAATCTTTTGTATCCTGGTTCTGTTCCGTCACAATGGGTTCCTTCATCTTCAGGGAAGGGTTGACCTGAGGAATCGCTGGATGGGGCGTGGGTACTGCAGGGCCAGCAGGGACCGGGATTGTTTTAGCAGGTGTAAGGATTGTGCCTTTGCTTTCCTCCTCAGTATGAGACAGCCCTGGAGGGCGAGGCCGCGGGCAGCCTGCAGCAGGTTGCTTATCACACCGTGAACCGGCGCTACCGGGAGTTCCTCAACCTCCAGACCAGGCTGGAGGAGAAGCTGGAGCTCCGCAAGTTCCTAAAAAGTCAGTGCCTGCAGTAGCTCTCTAAAACATCCTTCTCCCTCTTGTCCCCTTCCGTGTTCCTCTGCTCTGAGGGTTTCCTGCCCTGCTGTGCAGCTCTGGATGCTGGGCTGTGTCTGCTGCCCGCACCCTCCATTGCTCTGTGCAGAGCTGGCTGGAGGAAAGATTTATCTCTTTTGGAAGCAAATTCCAGTGTGTCAAAACATTCCTTTTTCCATTCCACAACCCCTGGCTTTGTAGTTTTGCACCGTAACACTGAATAGAAGCACTGGTGTCTGTGTATGACCTTGGGCTGATGCTAGGCAGTGTGTGGGGAGAGCCTTAATCACGAGAGCATTAAGGTTTTAATAAACACTGAAATCTGTATTTAGATTTTAAGATTTTAAAATTTTAATTTTTAATCTTAAAAATTTTTAAATCTTAAGATTTAAAAATCTTTTAAATTAAGGTGGTTGTAATTTTGCAGCTTTCTCAAGCTTACCAGTGGGTTTGTTTCCTTTGTAGACATCAAAGGCCCAAAGAAACTGTTCCCTGATCTCCCATTTGGAAACATGGACAGCGATAAAGTGGAAGCCAGGAAAAGTCTGCTGGAATCTTTCCTGAAGGTGAGATATTTGTGTGGCCCTGTGAGCTGAAAGCAGAGCTCAGGACAGCTTTGTGCAGGCAGTGGAGCACGCCGTGTCTCTTCCATGTTATGTGATCAGGTTGGGAGCTCGACTCCGAAATGATGTAAATCTCCATCTGTCCTTGCAGCAATTGTGTGCAGTCCCTGAGATTGCAAACAGTGAGGAGGTGCAGGAGTTCCTCGCCCTCAACACCGATGCCAGGATCGCCTTCGTCAAGAAGCCCTTCGTTGTCTCCAGGATAGACAAGGTGGGCAAAGTGGGAAGCTGGTTACCTGAGCCCCTTCCAGCTGCCCCTGGAGATGCTTCCTAGGCTTCAGTTCCTCCTAGGAGCCAAAACCCTTCCTTTCTGGGCTCAGCTTGCCCAGAAACCCATAAACCTACAGAGGGTCTGAGCTCATCTAAAAGAACCTATTTAATGGAAAATACAGTGAAGTCTCAAACCTCCCGATATATTTAAGTGATAAGGATCAATCCAGTAATGAAAGGCAGTGCTGGCTTTGCAGATCGTTGTCAATGCCATCGTGGACACCTTGAAGACAGCGTTCCCCAGGTCAGAGCCCCAGAGCCCCACGGAGGATCTGAGTGAGTCGGAGGTGGATGGGAAATCCCAGACAGACGGGAAGAAGGCGACCAAGTAAGGGTTCCCTCAGCTTTGCAGAGCAAGGAATTAATGCATAAACTGAGCCCATCGAGGGGAAGAGCTGACTTGGTGCTTTATGTGTTGGGTGGTAAATTCTATCATACTCTAACTGAAATACTTTCTCCTTCGTTTGCTGAACACAACTGTTTGAGTTCCTCTTTATCTAAAGGGTTTCCCAGGAGTGCTCAGCTTTCCACAAAAGATGGGTTTTTTCTTCCTCAGGGAGCCCTGAGGTGCTGCCATTTGCCAGCAGAGACACTGATGCTCCTGGGGAATTGCTTTTTAACCTTCAACAGGTGCAGTGCTTGTGTATGCAAGGAGTGATTGCAAAATACAGCTGTAAATTATCTACCTGAAAGTTCCCTCCTGCCTCTCCCGTGTGTTCCACGTTCCAAGTGGCCTTGCCCAAAAACCTTTGAAATAGCTATAGATGAGTAATATTTAAGGTTATTGATGAGTAATATTTAAGGTTGTTTCACGTACATTCCTCACCAAATGTTGGTGCTGCTGACAGTGCCAAGTCTCATTGTGCTCATCAGTGATTCTTCCCTCACTGAGGAAGAGAAGAGTTCTGCACAAGTATGGCTTTTTCTTCCCAAAAAGTGGTGTTTTGCTGGAAAAAGCTGCTTTGGACAAAAAGACAAACTAAAAAAGTACAAGTTTGGAACCATTTTGGCTGAGAAGGACATTCCCTGATGATAAACAGGCTGTTTTACAATTTGTCCCAAAATCCCAGTGTCCTTTCATATCCTCCTTTCTGTGAGTGGTTATAATTAGATTTCACAATCCTGCTGAGTCTCATCTCAGAGGCCTTTCTGAACCCTTCCCTGTGTGTGCTGCTGTGCTCACACCTTGCTGATATCTGCCTCCATCTCCCTGTCAGCTTCTGTGTAGCACCTCTCTGTGGAATGTTGGAAATTCAGCTCAGGTGTACATGAGGAAAAGTGCTTTAATGCTTTTGTTGTGTGGTTTCACAGCCATCTCTCAGTTATCCTGCAGGCAGACGCTTTTTTGAACCATCTCAGGTCTAATCAGATTTCTTAGCTTGGATGTGGACAGCTAGAACAGGTCCTGAGTCTTGGCTGAGGCTGGAGAACTCGTGACTCGCAGCTTCCAGAGAAAACTGACTGTGCCATGCCTCTCCTTTTCAGGTCCAGACTGAGGTTCTCATCCAGTAAAATCACTCCAGTGCTGAGTGTGAGTGAAGCTCACGACAGGATCGTGTACTCCATCAGGGAGGGCAGTGCTGTAAGTTCAGATCCTCTTGTAACCCTTTCACAATCCCAATCACTGCCCTGTTTGGGAATAATCAACATACACGAGGCTTGTGGCTGCTGCAGCCTTGTTGCCACATGCTAGGTCCTTGCAGAAGGCAGCAAGCAGCCCTGGCTGTGCTGTTGGCTACACCTGGGTGCAAACCAGGAGGTGGGAGGTTGTGTGAGCACTGCAGACCCCAGGCTGTGTGGCACTAACACGCTTTTGTAGGTCTCTGGCACCCTGTCGCTGGCTGCTATGGAATCCTTCATCCAGAACCAGGAGAAGCTGCTGGAAGCAGCCCCCAGCAAAGCTCCTGAAGGCGAGGGAGGCAGAGGAGCCAAGGAAGTCTCTGTGCAGGAAGAAACGGATGGGCTGAGCACACCTGAGCAGGGAGCACATCCGGACCCTGGTGAGCTCAGCCCCTCTGTCGGCGCTTGCATTTCTTCCCTCGCTACCACAGCAGCTCCAGCTCCTGCAGGTTCAGCTTGAAAAGTCTTCAGGACCTGCTCTTCTGCCTGTTGCATCTTGATGGAAGGGAAAGCAAATGGGGTTTTGCAGTCCTGTGTGGTGATTTGCTTTGGGCGTTGTTGCTGGTGGGAGCAAACCAGGCCTTGGCTCAGTTGTGTCCCTGTGGATCTTCCCCTTGGTGTGCTCTGCTCTGTCACTGCACAGAGAAGTTTCTTAAGGACATGGTGCTTAAACTGGCAACGTTCTAAAATCGAGCTCTTACAAACTAAAAATTGGCTGAATTACAGTTTCCTGGTAGTTTCAAGTTAGCCTTGGTGTGTCCATAGACTTTTGAATTAGGTTTGGATAGATTTCATGGGAGTAGCACGAATGTAGTCTCAGTTCAAGGAATGATGTTCCCTTTCTGGAACCCTCCTCTGAAGCACAGCAGTGCCACAGCTTCTCAGAACAGTTACAAGATTATCCTGAACACATGCAAAAATATGTTCCCCAATCTTTTTCTTGGAATAGCTGAGCTGTATCAGCTGGAACTTCCCAAAAACTTCTCTCCAGTGGTTCAAGTTTGGCAAGCTCTGACTGAAAGCACGTGCTTGTGACAGGATAGGTCTGGTGTTCTGAAACCCAGCCTGTGCTACCAGCTTTGCCTGTCATCTTGGAACACATGCCCCTGGTTTTGGGGAAGCAGGACTGGAGTTGGAGGCCAGGGTTCTGCACAGAGCAGGCCAAGTTAGCTGAACTCTGAGGGAGGTGGAATGTCAGGGATGTCAAATGCTTGCAGGTCTGGGATGCCTCAGGCTGGGCTGCCAGGGTGAGGGGAGCAAACATCTGGATAAAAAGGCAACCCATGTCCCTGTCTGCTCATGGGGTGACTTCTGGGAAGCGGCTGGCCAGCAGCTCTGTGAGGAAGAGGGCTTGGAGGCTGTGGGAATAAACAGCTTGCTGAGGATGCTGCCTGTGTGAGGCTATGGGGAAGTGAGCAGCCCGCTCCAGACTGCACTGGGAGGTCAAGTCTCAGGGGCAAAGCAAGTGAGCAGTAACTTATGCATGGCCTCAAGCAAGAGGTGCCAGGTGCCCTATTTGTTCCCAGTGAAATCCTGGAATTAATTAGTCCAGCTTCTAGGAAGAGGAGGGAAGGAGAGGTGTGAGGTCCAGAATCCCTCCTCCCTTTATTTCCAGCAGTAAATTGTGAGTGTAAATTGTTTCTGTAGGCAGAGAGGTTGGAAGATGAGGCAGCAGGGGAGCCAAATTAGGGCACGCTGCTGCACAGGATCTCACCTGGCCCACAGAGCCAGGCCGGGGTGGTGGCCTGGGAGTGGCTGTCTGAGGCAGCTTTGTGGCACATTAATGAGCTCGTTCAGCACACTACCTCAGGGCTGAACAGCATGAAAGTAATTCCTTAGCAGGTAGAAACTGTTCTTGCTGAAGGCTCTGCCATCCTGCGGAGGATCAGAGGGAGGTTTGGTGTCCCAGGGCTGTGACAGCAGAGATGTGTGGGTTTATGTTTTGACTGGTACATCTGGTTTATCCAGATGTGGTTCATGCACCTTCCTGCCAAGGCTGGGATCTGCCACACGATGGCAGCCCGCAGCCACCAGCAGAGCCTTGAGCCTGGGAAGCTGCTGGAAGAAAGGAAAGAAATGGGGAAGACCGGGATAATAGTCCTCAGCAGTGCACCTTTTCCTGGCTACAGTCACCACCGGCTTCCTCACCTGTTGTGGGCACATGGCCATCCCTGTGCATGGACAGGGGTTTGATAATCCTGCTGTTCAGCTGAGAAGCAGCTGAGCCTTTGGTGCAGCCCTTGGTGGGAGACTGGGGCTGCCTGGATGAGGTGGAGATCAGAGGGTGGCAGGGCAGGGTCCCAGGCTGCCTGGGCTGCAGCAGGTCGTCTGTGTGTGCACGAAGGGCCAGGCTGGGGAGAAAAGAATGAGTTTGGGGTGATGCTTTTCACCAGATTTGCCCTGAGGTGGCTTCTTCATCTGCCCCTCCTCTTCCTCCTGGCAGACTCCGAGACAGCTTTGGCTGACCTGGCCCTGGACGTGCTTCGTCTGGTGCTGGTGGATCACTGGAGCTGGCTGTGCACGGAGAACATCCAGAAGGTCTTCAACCTGCTCTTTGGGACCCTGGTTCAAAGGTAAGGCCAGAGTGGCCACCCTGGCTGCTCTGTGAGGGGCATTCCCTTTGGAGTCACAGCTGGAAGTGGGGCTCCTGCCTGAATGCAGACAAATGCTGTGTGTGCAGCAGCCAGCAAGGTCCTGTACAGCAGTGCTTGCTCCGTGTGTGTGTGGAGGAAACACCTTGGAGGCTTGCACTGGGAGCTGTTTTCCCCGTGAGCACTGGTGCAGCTCTACTGGGCAGCCTCCTGGCCCTTGCTATCAGGCAAAGGAAAGATCCAGCCCTGGGAGTGGAGTCTTGGCTCCTGCAGGGGCAGCAGTGCCCAGCTCCGTGGCTCTCTGGGGAGGACCGGCCTCCTGGTCTCTTGCTGCCCAGGGCCTCAGCGTGTTCCTTGTGCAGGAGGAGAAAAAACAGGCCCAGGGAACAGAGACTTGTCAGTGACAGCTCGGAGTGTGGTCTGTGCTCTCAGTGCTGCACCCCTCTGCTCTGCTGTGCCTGGGGCAGGGACCCACACATGGAGTAGGGACAGGCTTCCTTTCCAGCTGGGATGGACTTGCCAAGCTTTCCTGGGGCCAGTGCCTCTGGGTGGTAAGGCTCAAGGCCAAGACACACAAACAGAGCATTCCTGTTTTTTGGTGTAGGTTGGTGACTATCACTAGCTGAGGATGTGGTTTTTTAGAGTACAAGGAAAGCCTTCCCTGAAGGACTTGGGCTTGGGAGAGTTTTGGAGCAGTGCTTTTCCCACTCCTGCGCCCTTTCTTCTCCCACAGGCACCCAAAGCCAGCATCAGAATGTGCAGGGCAGCACATTATAACCGAGCTGGTAACTTAAGCTGCCCTCAGCAGAGGCTGCCAAAGTGCTTTGAGGTCAGGGACTGCTGTCCTTCAGTCCTGGTCTGTCCCTTCGGTGGCAGGAGGTGAGAGTTGCTCCCATTTCTCCAGAACGGGCTCTGGTTTCTTGGGAGCAAGCTGCAACCCAATCCCTGTGTAAGCACGGAGGTATGAGAGCTGGAATAGGCACATCATCACCTCCTAATAAGCTGGGTGCTGGCACCCCGGGAGCCTGCAGCACCCACACGTGGCATTGGCATTTTCCACTAGAGAAGCTGAGTTACACACAGCACATGCCTGCTGTGGAGGGTGGAGGAGCTCCATGGGCTGTGCTGGTGGATTAGAGTCAGGAGGAATGTGTTTGTGGCTGCTCCCCTTGACCAGGTCAGAGTGAACCCACACGTGCTGCAGGCAGAGCTTTGGCTGGGGGTGATGTGGGGAAGCCCTGGGACTTCTTGGTGTCCCCATCAGTTCAGGGTGCAACTACAACCTCTTGAACAAACCCTGTGTCCGTGCTGAAATCCACACATTGAGGCTGGCTCTGCTCTTGTTCTGGGACAGTCAGGAATCCCAGGGGACAGGGGGAAGAGCTGCACAGTGGGGACTGGCCTGTTGTCAAGAGGATGGTGTTGCACCTGGATTGCTGCAGGGAGCATTTTCCTCCCGTTTCTGCTGCCTGTAGTTACCCCTACCCTGGAGGAGAGCTGGTGTCATGGTTCAACCCTAGCTTGAAGTTTTCAAACCACTGCAACTGGGAATGGGCAGCCTTCTTGCTGGTTTGCCATTGACCCTGTCCTGAGACTTGCACTCATTCCTGGCCCAGGTGGTCACTGCTGTCCTGAGCAGAAAGTCTCTAGCTCAGACCTGCCTGTCCAGGGACACTGTGTGGATTTGGTGGCATTTCTGTTCCATTTAAATATTTACAACTTGATCACTGCTCGGCCAGACCCGGCACTGCCATTCTGGCTGGCGCTGTGTGTGGGGACCCTTTAGGTGGGGAAAATACCAGAAACTCTTCTGGGAGGATCTGCTAGTGAAGGAACTGTTGCTGCTGCCTCTGAGAACAGACACAAACATGGGACAGCAGAAGGATTTGCATCGTGTCTCCAACCATTGCTGGTCACAAAGTAGGAGTGGGCATCATCCCTTCAAGAGATGAGGTCCTTCCCTGTTCCTGGCAGTGGCTGGGTTGTGGGGTAGGGGATGAAAAGGAGGTGTCCTGGCAGTGTTCTGGAGGGCACTGCTGGGTACTCCTCTGCCAGCTTGCATTTGGTGAGTAGGTGCTGCTCCTGCTGCCTTCCTGCAGCTGCAAGGAGATGGTTCTGCTCTGGCATGAGACACGGTGCAGAGTGATAGAAATGGGCACACACCAACAAAATCACACCAAGAATGAGATCCAGCTTCTCCTAAGAGCCAGTCCCCTTCTTCTTGGAGCACCTTCTCCCTTGGGCTGGCAGTGACATCAAGCGATTGCTGTGACCACACCGTTGCTGACTGTGGAGCCTCCCTACCTGCTCCATGAGCTGTTCTCTGAAAGGAGCATCCCACCACACCCTCCTTCCCCCTTCTCCTCAGCAGGGGTAGCTGGAGCCAGGCCCCATCCGTCTCCCCGACTGTCACTTGGATGGCAGTGGGAGAGGAAGGCTCCATGACCGAAAAAGGTATTGTTGAGTAAAGGGCGGCCGCGTGTGCGAGCCGGCTCCGCGCTGCACTCATCCCATTATGTAACAGGGAGTGATCCTTTTTTGGAGCTGAAAGGAGAGGCGGATGGAGGGGAGGCGGAGGGGCTGGGAGTGGGAATGACCCTGGGGCCGAGGATTGCTTCCAGCAGCCTCTCTGCGTGCTGGGGCCGTGCCTGTAAACAAACCCGCTCCAGCCCCACTCCCGCCTTGTCCGGCTCCGCTTCCCTCCCGCGGGCTGGAAAGGCTCATCCCCTCTTCCCCTGGGAGGCTGCAGCAGGAACCTGTTGGCAGAGGGGAGGAGATGGGGCTATTCTGGGCTCCGGGGCTGTTCGGTGGAAGAGCTAGGAAGCATTTGGAGAATCTGGGTGCTTTTTAGAGCCTTGTGAGTCAAAGAGGTGTTAAAAATACGCGGCAAGCACGAGAACCACACCGTGCTGTGACCCCACAGCCTGCCCTCAGTTGTCCCCAGGGGCACAGTGGCCACAGGGCTGGGGTCTTGCCAGTGCCCTGTGGAGCTGGGGGCAGTGCTGGGGCCAGGGTGACAGCCATCACCTCTGCTTGCCCTGCCAGAGGGGAGCCCCAGCAGAGTGCCAGCATCCCAAGGATGGACCTGGGAGCATTCAGGGGGCAGATCCTGGCCTGTGAGCTTTTCCTGGCTCCTTCCCATGCAGCACAACTGAGAGCCATGGCCACAAACAGCTAGGTGGGGGGAGGGTGTCTGGGCACACCCCGGCTGTCTGTGCCCTGGAACCTGAGCAGGGCTGGGGCACAGAGTCCGTGCCAGGCTCGGAAGTGCCTGCCCTGAAAGGAGCGTGTGGAACTACTCAGGCAGCTTTGATGGTGTCGTGTTCCACTGAGCATGAGTTAAAATAAATGCAAATCATCCCTGCCTTACCCACGAGCTCGGCACTGCTTGGCTTGGTGTTTGCTTTGGGTCATTCCCCTGCTCCTCCAGGCTTTGTCCCTGTCCCCTCATCCGGTGGCAAAACTGGAAGATTTGAGGAGGTGATATTGCAGTCTGTGTGAGCTGAGGGTGGAGAGCCAGGGATGCTTTGAGACTGATTGCAGGTGGCCATCCTGCTTCTGAGAACTGGTTCTGGCACGTTCACGCCGCCACCGTGGTGTTGGGCTCTTGTGGCGTGTCACTGTCAGGCCGAGTGTCTCGGGCACTTGTAAGTCAAGGAGGTCTGGAGCTTCAGAGAGCTGCTGGCTGGCTGCTTTTTTCTAATCTTCTCTTCAGTTTTCTTTGATCTCTGTGCCAACAGAACTGGCACGAAGACCCTTGGCAGCCACCTTGATCCTCTTGACTGGAAAGTGCCACCAGCACCAGTGGTGCCTGACCCTCTTCAGTGTCCCTGAGTAAACCCGGAGCAGCCAAGCACCCATGGGAGTGCTGGGAGTGCAGTGCCCATGGGCAGGGAGCTCAGGCGGCCCTGGAGCCACGGAGGGGCCGTGTCCCACAGCCGAGACCGTGCTCCCACTTCCCCTTGGCTTCCTGGCTGGCAGGAGCCATCCGGCCTCAGCAGTGCCTCTGAGTTTTGCTGGCAGAAACAACCAGGCAGAAGTGCAGTATCAGTGCAGCTGGAGCATCTAAATCCACTCATTCCCCTGGTTTGTTACCTGGGGAGTGGATTTGGGCACGTTGGGTGAGGATCTCTGCAGCTGCACACGCCGGGGCTGTGCTGGCAGGCCCAGGTGTGTGGCAGCAAAGTGCCTGTCCCTAAAATCAAACCTAAAAGCAGCACCAGAGTTGGGGATTAGGGAGCCAACCTCATGGCATCTTATTCCTCGTCCCTGGATTTGGCTGCTTGCGTTGCAGCCGTGAGGAGCAGCAGGAATTGCAGCCTGTGGTATGTCAGTAAAAGCGAATTCAGGACTCTGTGTGTCTTCGTGTGGATATGTAAAGTAAATAAAATCAGCTTGGAAATGGGCCTCGATTCAGTTGTCTCCAAGCACCTGGAAATTTTGGATCTGGCTTTGAATCTCTGTCCCAAACAAAATTTTTTTCCCTCTTCTAGAAGCAGCACTCTTCCAAAAACAGCCGCTAGAATGAAGCCAGCACTCCATGCTTTGATAACAATTGCAACATTATTTTAACTCTGATTCTGTTTCAACAGTTACACATGCCAGCTTTCTTCCTAGATTTAAAAAAGCACAACAACTTCCTATTTCAAATAGAACAAAGAAGAAAAGGATTGAGAGGAAGTAATGAGTCCCTGTTGGTTTTAGTTTTCCCTGGTTTTTGGAGGGTTAATAGTTGGGTTTATGTATTTTGATTCTGTAGTGGGCTAATGAAGCAATTGCTCCAAGCAGGGCCTGGCTGAGACAGCCTGGCCTCTCCCTGGGGCACCACTGAGAGCTTAATTGGCTCAATAAATACTTGAAGAAGATGTTATCAAAAGCCAGGATGCTTTGTGAAAAACCGAGGAGGTTTGGGGACACTTATTTTAATCACATACCTTTCCCCCCTTGCCTGAGCCCCAAGGCATTGCAGGAAGACCTGGGTTGGGAAATCAAAATCCAGAGCAATTTGGTTAATTCACTGCAGGGTGAAGACGTTGGATCCTGCGAGTTTCCATGATTTCTTCTTGCAGCAGGTGTGTTTTGGGGGAGCAGCACATCAAATGGCACAGGGATCCCAGCACCAAGGTGTGGGTTCCTCCCTGCAGGGATGGGTGATTGCCTGCAGCAGGGAATGATGGATTTTTTCTCCCTCTCTGCCCCACAGTAAGATGTCCTGCACACCCACATCTCCCAGGGTTTCTGCCTGGGTGAAGCAGGAAGGAAAACCCCTGTGCCCAGGATGTCCCCAGCTGGGTACAGGACGGGTTGTTGGCAGCTCTAAACCTTCACAGGGCAGCAGGGGAGGAACGTTTCAAGAAAGAGAATTTACTTTGTGCAGAAGTTTAAAAGGCCTCAGGATGCTCCGTGTTCTTTGATTTATGGAGGTTATTTTTCCCTTTTCTTTCCTGTTTCCTTCCTCAGCACAGGGTTTACCCATGGGCCAGGCAAGTGTGAGGTTGCTTTGAAGGTGCTAAGCCGAGCTTGGTGCACGTGTTTCTGTGTGGAGAAGGTGGATTTAGGCTCAGGTAGCAGGTGCTGGAAGCTGAGCCTCAGGGCAAAAACTCCCCATTTGTGTTTTTCAGTTCTTACTGTGCCCACTGCAGCTGCTGCTTCATTTGTACAAGGTTCCCTCAGAAAGGTTTTGCAGTCAAAGCATTGAAGTGTTGCTCCTCTTGAGCCCTTGAGTTAAGGATAATCTTGTGGTTCAAGGCATTATTTGGGAGGAATTTGGGGAACAAGAACTGCTGAGGGAGGGATGGTCTGGTGATTTAAGCACCGGCCTTTCTTGATTTCAGAGTCGTGCTTGAATGCCTCGTGTTTTGCAGATGTTTCTTCTTTCTTTTTTCACTACCTTGGTCTCACAGGCCTCTTGTGGGTTTCTGGATAGCCACACTGTATTCCTTAGGGAAAGGGAGGCTGTGTTCTGGGGTGGGAAGCAGTCAGCATTGAGCTGGAAATGGTAGCTTGTGTGTATTTGTGGAGCTGTTTGTATTTATACAGCTACAGCAGAGAAACTTTCTCCTCTTTGGCGCCTTCTAGCTCTAACCTCATCTTCGGTTTGTGTTTGTCTGAATCCTTAAAATCCCTGGGTTTGAGGAAATCACAGTTGCTACTGCTTCAGATTTCAGTTATAATCAGCATATTTAACTTGACTGTTCCTCAGCTGAAGTGATCTCAGTTCTTTCCCTCACCTCGATGGACAAAAGGAGCAGAGCTTTACCCACGTGTGGCAGGTGGCTGTAAATTTGGAGAGCATTGCATCTCTCTGTTCATTCCTGGCACATCTTCATTGTCCAGACCAAGCAACTCCAACCTGTCCAGGCTTCACCTGCCGAGCTGAGCTCCCTCCATCTGCAGGTGAGCCCTCTGGATAGCCCACGTGAGTGAGTGGATCCAGGCAGGTAAAACCAAGCCCATTTGCCTGTTCTGACTCCCAGCCTGCCTTTCCTCCCTCCTAGCAGCCCTTGTTATTTCTGGGAGCCAAAGGAAGGCCAAGGTGTGCACCCCAGCCCTTGTTTTTCATTCCCAAGGCCTTCTCATCACAGTGAACCCCTTCAGCTGACCTTGGAGGTCCAGCTCAAACCATGGCATTAATCTGGCTCTTTTTTAGCAGCCATTTCATTCCTCCACCAGCAGCTATTTCAAACAGAGGTCCCTTACAGCATGGGCAAGTTATGCACCTCCAGATTATCTTCCAGGCCTCAGTGCTTTGCAGTCTGACTTTGCACTGGGCACTAGGAAAGCATTTGAGTGTTGGAGCCCAGGAGGTGGCTTCAGCTATTTCTGGTCTCAGCTGAAGTGTAAGGAGATGGTTCTGTGATGGGTTTATTTTTTCTTTCTTATTAAGGCTATTTCTTCATGAAATAGCAGAATGAAAATAGTAACTCATCAGCCATCCAGATATAAAAACAGAGAGGTCTATTTGTGTTTCTTGGTGGATTTATTTCTACCTGGGAGCAGCATGTGTGTGCTTTCAGTGTGGCACATGAATCTCAAATGCTTAGGCCTTTAATAGCACAAAAAGTCATCTGTGACCTGCTGGTGAAGGTCAGCTTTGAACCAGCAGATATTTGGAGTTCCTGAGGTGTTAATCCCAATCCTGGTGCAACAAGTCTGCGTGATGGAAAGGTCAGTTTGCCATTTTCTGGGGTTCACTCAGGTAGGAATTTTCAATAAAGTTGGTGTGACTCCCTGAGTTGCAGCTGCAGCTGTGGGAGTTGAGGTGGGATTCTTGGGATGTCCTGTGCAAGGCTGGGAGTTGGACTTGACTTTTCCTTGTGAGTCCCTTCCAATTCAGGATAATCTGTGATTCTGAATTACTTTGCTCCTCACAGTTTAAATGCTGCTGGTACTGCCCCTGTGGGTGGTGGGATGGAATGTGATTCCCCAAAATGGGTGTTGATGGTTGAGAGGGAGGAAAACTCCTCATGACAGGCCCCTCTGCTCTGAGATTTTCATTTGAAGCATCTGAGAGCCCCAGCTGCCCTCCCAGAGTGGATTTAGAGCCACGTGGACCAGGGCTCACAGTTCTCCTCTCCGCAGTGCCTTCGGATGGCTCCACACCCTGACAGGCTGGCAGAAGGGACCCAGAGCAGAGGTGCTGGGGTCTGTGTTCCATTTGCACCTGGCTTTGGTTTCTCCTTCTTTCTCGTCCCTTTTCCTGCTTAGTTCCTTCACCTTTCTTTGTAAACTTGGTGGCTTTGGGTGCTTCTTCCCCAGCTGTCTGAGCACCATGCCATGGGGCAAGGTGGGCTCTTCTCAGGGGCTCGTGTGGAGCCGTGCAAGACCCAGGGAGCCATTCCCAGGTCCTGCCCTGTGCTTCCCAGAGCAGAAAGCAGGGAGCTGCCAGACTCAGGAAGAAAATCCATCCGTGGTGTTGCACAGCTGTGGGAATCAAGGCCTGTAAGCCCTCGCCTGCTCCCAGTATGTGTGTATCCGGGGAGACACAATAAAGAGGCTCTTACACCTGCCAGGTTCAGCAGAAAGGAAATGACATCGATTTATTGACATTATCTTATTCTTATACACATCCCAACTCCACAAGAGATTGGAGAGCATGTCACTTCCTTCTCCATTCCACTGGAGAAGAAAGGTGCTCATCAAAGTTGTCATATCACAAAAGGAATGAAAAACAGAAAATACCGTTAAGTAAACATTGGCTATTATTTACATGAATCCGTGTGAAAAGAATCTGACTCCAAGGTTAAAACCAGAAGACTTACAAAATTCCAGGGCAATGTATGTGCATGTGTGATCACCGTCAGAGGTGTTCTTGGGAGCCTTGTTGCCTCATTCTGGTGGGTTTATGGACATCCAGGAGGTTGGTTGTGTGGGGCCTTCCAGCATTTGTCAGCTCTCAGCTGCTCTTGAGCTGTCTGGAAACGTGTGCTGTCCTCTGTAGGTTCAACTTGCTCTCTGTCCACTACTTTATTGATTTTTTGCTATTTTAGGAATGTCTCGTAAGAAAAACAAAAGCTTGTTCTTTGCTTTTCACAGCCTTTTAAAGGCAGGAAAGTGGCTGTTGCTGTAATGAGTTTGGAGTCAATGTTCAGTCTGAACCCCCTTGGTGCAGGGTTGACTCTTTGCAGCTCTGTCCCCAAGTCTCTGAACTTCTGTTGCTTGTCAGATGTTTTCTCAGCTAGGAAAGCAGATTGTGTAAGAAAACACGTTAATGAAAAGCCACGTTAATGAAAAACCACCTTAATGAAAACTCTGGCCCCTAGAGAAGTCACAGTTTAACACTTTAATTTGGTTGGGAATAGCTGGAGGGTTTAACATGATCCAGAGTGTTAAAATCTGCTGATGGCTGGAGATTAAAACCCTTACAATTGTATTTCCAACATGGCTTTTCCCAGGCAGGACTGGGATGTGACATTTCCTCCTCTAGGACAGGTGGAAGGTTTGCATCTCTGGCATTATCTTGCAGCAACATCCAAACTCCAGGTGCGTGGTGATGCTGAGCATGCAGGATGTGCTCCCCCCTTCCCAGTGCCCGTCCTGGGAGCACTGGGAACATCCCCTGTGTCCCTCACTCAGAGACATTCCAGGCCTTACCACTGCACCGAGGCTCCTTTTCAGGATTTTTAATGTCCTTTGCTTCCCAGCTGGCATTTCCTAGGCGTGCATCCCTCAAGATCTGCTGTTTGCACCTCATTTCCTGCTGACAGAGGCATCCTCCCACCGCAGCCCTGCCCCGCAGGATGCCAGCCCGCTTCCTTCACCCTGCTCACCTTTGGGTGCTGCTGTCCCCGGCTCCCCAGTCGAGTGGGGAAGGACACCCTTGGCCCGAATGCCTCTCCCAGGAAGAATGCAGACAGTCTGGCAGAGCGCAGGTTAAATAAAGTTTGCCTTGGCAGGGCTCTTGGATGTACTGGGAGCTGCCGGGGCGTAGTGGTGACGGAATTGCAAGCACGAACCCCAGCTGCCAAGAGGAGCAGGTCTCCTGGCCCTGCTGGCCGCCTCCTCTCCCCTGGGGATCTGGAAGTACTGGCACAATCACCAGCCCTTTCCCCAGCCCAGCAGAACTCCCAGCTTTGCTCCAGAGCCTCCTGCCAGCGAGGCCGGCAGCACCATCAGCGCTGCACCCCGAGTCCTGCCAAACCAGGGAATTCACCTCACATTCGCTGGCCTCTCCGAATTCTGAGGGGGAAGATTTTAGGCAGTGCAAGTTCTGACTGATGGCTGTGACTTGTGCTGTGACATGGGAAGTGGTTCCATGTCTGGGCAAGAGGGTCCATGTGGCTGATGTAGAAACTGTCCCTGGCCAGCGCTCGGGTGGTGGGGACACAGCATCCCAGTGCAGCTGCAAACGCCTCCGAGCCCTTTTGTGGAGCAGGGATTTGGGGATTCGCAGGTGGTTACTGTAAAAAGGGCACGGTCCTGACCCTGTGGGAGGGACCATCAGCAGTTCTGTTGGATTTTGGATGGGAACAAAGCAATTCTTGCCCTGTGAGGGTGGGGAGGCCCTGGCACAGGGTGCCCAGAGCAGCTGTGGCTGCCCCATCCCTGGAAGTGCTCAAGGACAGGGCTTGGAGCAGCTGGGGGTAGTGGCAGGTGTCCTTGCCCAGGGCGGAATGAGATGAGCTTTAAGGTCCCAAAATCAAACCATTTGGGGATTCCAGGATTGCACTGCTTGCCATCAGTGGGCAGAGCAGGACTGAAGAGCAGGGAAGCACGGAGAGCAGGATGAGTAGCAGGATGAGAGAGGGGTGAAGCACCAGGACATTCATGGCTCGTCATCCTTGGAGTGTGTTTTGGTCTCCAGGAAAGGCATCCTCAACTGTCTGGGTAGCAGAGGGGCTGATGAGAGGAGCAGAAGCTGCCGGAACAGAGCTCATGTCCTTCCAGCCCTTCCTGGGGGTTGTTTGTAGTTAAACATCAGTTCCTCCAGCTCTGTGTCAGAGTGTGCTTGGAGATAACTTAGGAGCTTCAGGCCAGTCCTATCCCTGAGCTGGGCTTCCTGTAGTGACCAGTGATTCACTTGTGTTCCTGTGATGAGCAGGGTGATGGGGCTTTTTGTGGCCTTTGCTTTTCCCATGTCTGTAGCACAGGGAATATCTCCTGCTTCTGGTGCATGGAAAACTCAGCTAATTAATACTTAGGAAAATCTTTGGTGTACAGACATGAAAACTGCACAGTAATGAATGCAGGAAGCTGCTTGACCCCTCAGGGCTCTTGATGGGCAGAAATATCTCACCTTGGTCCCAAGCCAGACTTTCCCTGACCTGTGTCTGTCTCCCTGTTCCTGCAGGTGGCTGGAGGTGCAGGTGGTTACCCTGACCTGCACCCAGCGCTGGGTCCAGTACCTCCAGTTGCTCCAGGAATCCATCTGGCCTGGAGGAGTTCTACCAGCAGTGCCTAAACCCCCCAGGACAGAGGAGCAGAAGAAGGCAACAGCAGAGCAGGCCCTGCAGAGCCTGATGGGGATCTTGCCCAGTAAGTGTGTCCCAGAGACTTGTCAGCTGCCCGTGGGATAGGAGAGTGGCTGGGGAGCACTCCAGCACACCGGAACCTCTGGAAATGTGGGTAAATGCAGAGATGGAGTCTGCTCGTGCCAAGGCACTGGGAAGAGATCATGACCCCTGAGGTTTGATGGTTTCCTGCAGGCAAAGCCCGGCGTTTTCCAGTTCTGGATAGCTTGTGTAAGGATTTGGGAAGCAGCCCAGCTCGGAGGGGAGGGATGTGTGTCTTGGCGACTCCCGGATGTCACCAGGCCGTGGTTCAGTGCTCGCAGCTCCTCCGAGCCGCCTCACCCAGGCAGGGCTGGGCACAGCTCTGCTGCACCTGCTGCCACAGGCTGCCATGGTGAGGAGAGTCCATGCAAAGCCTGTGGCTTCCACTGGACTGAAATCCAGAGCCCCACTGCTCTGGACTTCCCTCCCTTGAAGTGTGACACGGGGACCCTTGGCATTAAAGCAGCTGCTGCCTAATCCATGTGAGTGCAGTCTGAGCTTTTAACTCCTTGTGATGCAGTGCAGAGGGCCCTCACTGTCCTTTGGGAATGCAGAAGCACTGCTGGTATGAGCCCTTCTAGCCAGGAATGCTTCCCTGGCACTCCCTGCTGTCCCAGGCTCAGAGCACCATCACAAGCTTTGGTTCAGCACCCACCAGGAGAAGACTGACCTGTGGGAGGATGCAGCTCCTAAAGCTTTGTCTCCACCACTTCCAGATGTGATCCAGGAAATCCTTGGGACCAGTAAGTGTCGAATGAGCTGGAACCTGGTGCTGGAGTCTCTGAGCCAGCCTGTGATCAACAGGTATGAGATTGTGTCCTTACCCTGGTGCCTCTGGTGGGGTCTGAGAGCTGTGCCCGGGGTTTTGCCATGCGATTCCCAGAGCTTGGCACCGAACACATCCAGCTTGTTATTCCAGACTTGCAATATCAGGGGGCATCTGCATGTCCAGGACCTCAGTCTGGCTGCAGATTATGGAGCCAGCCATGTTAATTATGTTGTTTGGCCTGCTTAGTTAGTGGATGTCAGGGAAGTAAGACAAATCCTGGTTTAGTTTGGTTTGGGAGGAGCTGCAGCTCTGTGTAGGGGGTGTTTCTGTCTGTTCCCAGTGCTGCAAGTCTGGAAAAAAGGGGTTTGATGGTGAACAGCAGAGAAATGAGGGTCAGACTGGACATCAGCAGGTATTTCTTCACTGAAGCAGTTGTTGAACACTGGAAGGGGCTGCCTGGGGAGGTGTTGGAGTCCCCATCTTCTGAGGTGTCCAGGGAACAACTGGACATGGCCCTCAGTGCTCTGGTCTGGTTGGCAAGGTGGGCATCGGTCACAGGTTGGACTTGATGATCTCAGAGGTCTTCTCTATTTTCAGTGGTCCTGTTAGAAGCATGTTTTGCTCCAGAAGATGCATTTGTGTTTTCTGCACTGCTCAGCAGCTTCAACACCCACTGGTTTGGGGGAGGTGAAAAAAGCTGAGCCACCCCTGAAAACATTTCTCTTCTGGGGACTCAATATTGTTCCTCTCTCCCCTGGAGCATTGGAATGCTCCTTCCTTGTGCTGAGCTTTGCCTCCCTGCCCTGACCAGCCTAAGCTTCGTCTTTTCTCCATTCCAGGCACCTGGTGTTCTGCCTCCTGGACATTCTGCTGGAGTTCTTGGTTCTGAAGGGCTCCAGCGAGGAGCCCGAGGCTGCAGCTGCCACAGCGTGTGCCTGCAGTGGCCCGGACAAAGGTGTCCCAGCACTTTAACCACGGCTGGTGCCCCCAGCAGTGCAGGAGAGAAGCAGCCACGGGCATGGAGTGATTGGATTTTCAGCCTTTACTGAACGTGCCTGGGAGCTTCTTGTAAGGAATTTCTCCAGCCAGTGCTAAATGAAGCTGCTCCAGGCTCCTCTGTTTCAGCGGGGTGGTGGATCAAACGCAGAGTGAGGGGCTGAAGATGCTGTGCAGCCTCTGTTCCATTGCTGACCCGATGGAGAGCCTGGAATGGACCAGCCTGACCCACTGGAGGAGCCACAAACCCCGTGGTCTTGCCCCACCTCTCTGAACATCTCGAACATCTCCAGGCAGAGAGCACAGATTTGTTTTTGTGGCTGCAGGGTCCACGTGGCCCTGGGAGAGTTGGTGTGACAGGACCTGGCTGTGAATGTTCCTGCAGGACAGGGGGAGGAGTTGCAGGGCTGTGCCTGCCTTGTGAGCAGCCTGCACTGCACCATCTGTGTCATGGAAGGAAGATGGGGAAGGGATTTATGCAGTGTGGAGATGTGGTCCTGAAGTTCAGCATCCAACTGCCCAAATACCTGGGAGGTGACACCAGGGGTCACAGGTGCTGCCCTGCCTTAGGGACAAAGCTCAGCTGCTTCTCCCTGCCACTGCTCTAGGATGCAGCAGGGTGGGCTGTGATCCTGGGCAAGAGGCTGTCCTCAGGCTGGGGAGGAATGCTAGCTTGGACTTCAGAATTCCCTTGTTTTGTGCTTTCTGAGTCACCTTTAATCCCTGGGACAGTCACCTGGAAGGCACAGGACAGAAGGAGCTGACCCCTGTGGCACACAGCGAGTAGATCAGCTCCCACACAGCCGTGCTTGTCACAGGCAGCTCTGGAAGAGGAGTGAGTCCCTTGGAGCCCGGGGCAATCCTGGATGTGTGTCCTGGACAGCCAGTGGGTGAGCCCCCAGCAAAGGGCCTGCGAGCCCTCCCTGAGCTCTGCTGGCCAGGGCTGGGGCACTGGGCTTTGGTTTGCTGAGCCTCTGCTGCAGCAGCTCCGTGCTGGGCTCTGGAAAGCCCTCAGGTCATGGAGTGTGGGTTTGGCTGCTGCTTCTCCAGTTTGTCCAGGACTTGAGTGGTTTTGTGAGCTGATGCTGCTCAGCAGTCGGGTTCCTGGGAGTGCAAAGGACTCAGAGCATGCACCAACAGACCAGTCTGGTGACCTTTGGTGTATTTTCTGGGAGAAATACGGACTGACCAGTCCTGGACTTGGCTGGTCAAGGTGTCCTCTACAGACAAAGGAGACTGCACACGAGGGAACCGTGCAGGTTCCCTGCAGTGTTTGTGCTACAGCACCAGCTGGTTTCATCTCAGAACCAGGGAACACCAGGCTGGAAGAGACTGCCTGCTGTTTCTGGGAGCTGGATGCTCCGTGGCATGTTTGGAGAGAAGGCAGTGTAACTCCTGCATGCCTGTGCTGCTCTTTCCAAAGGAGCTGCTTTTAATGATGGACTCACCACAGTGTGAGCTGCTCTGGGCTTCTGTTGTGGGGAAATACCGGGAGGGATCGTCTCACTGCCAGCAAATAGATGTTTGGGGAGCTCTAAGGACATCCCAAGACCAGGCAGAATCCAGTGTCATGGAGCAAAGCAGTTCTGCATCACTGCTGGAGCCATTTCTCAGCAGGAGACGGAAGATTGGCCACCTGCTTGGAGAAGAAGGGAGGTGTGTGTTAAGTAAGAGTAGATGAGGTGGAGGGTGCTTTGGGATAATCCCAAATGGCCAAGCAGCAGTTTAGGAAGCAGGACTCAGATTATCCTTAAATATCTGCTTGGAGCAACTTGTCCTTCACTGCCAGGCTCCTGTTTCCCTCCTTTTCCCTCCTGCTTCCCTTTACCACCCCAGCAGGAGGGGAAGGAGCCACCAGCCAGAGATGATGCAGCAGAGCCCTGCTGTGCCTCCCAGATGCTCCTGGTGTGCTCGTTTGCTGTTGCTCCCTCATTAATGGTGTGGGTTTGGGGCTCCAGGACTGGGGTCTGCCATTGATTAAGGATAATATTAAGAGTCTTTGCTGAGGAGGATCATGGGGTGCAAGTTATCCACTGCCAGCTCCAGGTTAGGGCAAAAGTCTAAAACAGTCCCTACACACTCTGGATGTGGCACTGGAAGGATGAGCTAACACTTCTCCTTTGCCAGGAAGCCCGAGTTCTCCCTGCTTGTAACCCCCACCTCTGTAATTATGCAAACGACTGGATATTCAGTCCTCCTGGTGGAAATAATTTGTGATCACTGCCAGTTTGGGAGCTGGTGCTTTGCTGGGATGGTGCAGCAGTGATTTGGGGTTGTCCCAGCAGCAACATCCCCCCGTGTTAAGATGCAGAGAGAGATAAATTAGATTTACCTACCTGCACTGAGCGTCAGTGTCGGAGCTGGGAACAGACCTGAGGAGTCTGAGTTGCAGAATGGTTGTTTTACTCTCCAGAACCCCCTTTCTCATCTCAGATATCAGGGCTTTGAGCCCTTTCTCATGCTCTCACTGGCTGGGCTTCAAATTCCCATTCTCTCCTTGGGAGATCTTAGTACAGCCTTACAGCTGAGGTGGGGCTGCCCAGGAGCCAGGAGCCTCTCTCTGCATCGTGTTGTCAAGGGGTACAACAAATCCAATAAAAAGCTCAGCTTTTTTTCTACTCTGAGTCCTTTGCCTCACTGTAATTTGGGGATTAAATTGAGCACAATGGTGGCAAATACAAACTTCTGCATTCAGGTGGGCTGAAAGTTTATTTCCATTGGACTAAGACTAGAAGAACTGCTTTGGTAAAACAAACAAGGCTGACAAAAAAAGCTCGCTCTCTGTGTGTCATATTCCCAGCAAGCTCCTTTTTTCCTGCAGGAATTTGCAAAAGGAATTTGCAGGAGGAATTTGCAGAAGGAATTTGCAGGAGGAATTTGCAGGAGGAATTTGCAGGAGGCTCCAGCCACCTCTCTGAAGGGCGGGTGGTGGGAGCAGCCAGGTTTGATCTCAGGGAGGAGCTGCAGCTGGTGTCACGTTAGGTGAGGAGCAGGTACCTGCCTCGGGTGGGTGCTCAGCTCGGCCTCTCCAGCCCTCCTGGCCGTGTGTGAGCTGCCTCCTGCCCTCCCCTCCCTGCCTTGGGGGAGAAGGGTTTCCTGCCCCTCTGCCTTGGTTTCCCACAGCTGACTGGAAGCTTCCTGGGAGCAGGAATTGCTCTGTGTATGGCTGAGGGCAGTGATGTAGAGCTCCAGGGCTCTAAGCTAAATATTCGTGTGTTGAGACAGAGCTTGGTTGTTTAACTGTGATTTTAGGGGAAAAAAGTCCCACCATGCACTGACTCCCTGTCCTATCTCCTGTACTCAGCCCTTTGTATCAGCTGCTTGTGGTGCTGCTGTTGGAGTCTGTGTGCAATTGTGCTGTCTGGAAAACCTGTTTAATTGTTAAATGGGGAGCTACCCTTCACTCCCACGTACTTGTGTGCAGTAACACTTTATTTCAAACTCATTTCTCTGTCAGAGTTTAAAATCTGCCTTTGGTTTCTAATGTGGCCCCTGGGAAGAGAAGAACAAGTGGGGAAGAGGGGAGGTGTCCCCCAGGTGTCACAGGATGCTGGCTGGGGCAGCAGGCTGGGGGGCAGGGGGTGTGGGACAGTGGTTTTCCCTGCTGGCACTCAGTGGGAGTGCTCAGACTTGGGGAAGACCAAAGTCCTGACAGCACGGTCAGGAATCAGAGCAGTTTCCCACCTCACCAGCATTGCTGCTCTCTCCCTGACACAAACTCCTTGATTTAGGCTTTCCAGGGAGTCTAAAACCAGGGAGGCAGTGTGGATCATTGGCCTTTCTTCTGGAAAACAGGGAAGGACTCCCCTAGAAGCAGGGGTTGTGCAGGCCCATCTCCACATCCCTTGGGCAGCGCTGCTTCGGAAGCTCTCCTGGCGCTCAGGGCTGGAGTAGGAAAGCTGGTAAGCTGTAAGGAAATAGGGAATGTCTGAAAATGAGGAATTCCACGTGAAATTTGCAACGTTATGTCAAAGGAAAAAAAATACGAGAGGGAGGAAGAAAAACCTGATACAGTAAGCGCTTGGGTCATGTATTTTTCTGGATTAGCTGTGCCACGGAAGGAGCCCGTACACCCTGTGAAAGCCATTCCCCACAAGCCAGCAAACATTTGTACAGCACATGATGTGGGATCACGGCTGAAGCCAAGTTCCCTGGGATCATATCCACCCCGGGGTAGATTGGGCCATTTCCAGTGTCAACAGCCAGAGGATTAAGCATTTATCTCTGCAGAACAGGATAATTAATACCAGATCGAGCAGCCCCGAGCCTGTGGCTGAATTTGTGCCCCAGGGTGGTTCCGCCGCCCGCGGCCGAGTCGTGGGGAGTGGGAGGAAGCCCCGGGTGCTGCGGGATGCAGGCATTGCCTCGGGATCCCCGGGAATGGCTCTGGGATGGCACTGAGCTTCCCAAGCGGAGCTGAGGGTGAGCTCTGCCGTCGTGGCCGCACGAGGTGGGTGTTGACTTCTCACCCCTCTCAGGAAGACTGTTCCTTCCAGGCAAAAGCTGGAAGAATGAAATCAGGGCACTGCGATTTGCCATCTTCTGGGTTTAAATGGAAAATCCAGGTTTTGGCACTTCGGGCTTTGTTGAAGTAAATGGACACCATTCTCCTGGCCACAGTCCAGGTCAGGTAATTATATTCTTCCTACCTTAATGCCACTGCAGCCCCCGTCTCCCCTGGATATGCTATACCCTCTAATTCCTGTCTGGAACTTGCTTATTAGGTTACAAAGTGGGTTTTTTTCCCTCTCAGTACAATTTGTGCACAGAGCACAGCCAGGCCCCAGCACTGTACTGAGGTGCTAGAACAGGGAAAAGCTGCCTTAGACATTGGGCTGTGCCTGGTGCTGTCCCAGAGCATCTCTCCTGGCTGTGGAGCTGGGAAGGTGGGAGACCTGGAAGATGAGGGAAGATGTTACAGTCCTGTTTCACTCAGTGGCTGCTGGAAACCTGCTTTCCTCCTCTGCCAGCTCCTGAGGCTGGGGAGTGCATTCGTGGGAGAAACTCAGGACTCGTGCGTGGTGTCTCACCTTCCTCTCCTGTCACTTCTTCAATGATTTTGGAAGACTGACATATGTCCTTGATGGGGGAAAAGTCCTCCTGCCTTCAAGAATATCTGCCATGTCCAAACCTTGTTCATCAGGCAAAGCAGCCCTGCCTTGGTTTGAGGTCCAGCCCTGAGAGCCCCCATGTCCTGCAGTCCCTGGGATGGCTTGCAGTGCCTGGTTTCCCTGTTGGAGCACAGCTGCTTCTCTGTGCTGGTGGCTCCTTGGCCTTTACATCTCCTGCAACTGATGCATTGAGTTGGTTTTTTTTTTTTCCTTTTGAAAAGTATTTAAAGTCTCCTTCTTTCCCTGCCCTTTCAATCCCACTCTTCCTCTCCTGGCCTTGCTGAGCGGGTGAAAAGGTTGCTCAAGCAGTACTTGAGGACAGCATCCCGCAATTCCACGTCCTTCCTTCCTGTTCCCAGGCCCCTCCACTCTTCCCCGGCCCTCGAGGACAAGGAGGGTTTGAGGGACAGCAGGGGTGAGGATCAAAGCCCCTAAACCACTGCTTAAAACACAGAGTGCCCACTGCTGCTCTTGAGTGTCGCATCTGGCAGAGCCTCATTAACCTTCTGCTTCCCCCTCCTACTCCTTTGCCCCCGAAAACCAACAAAGCCAAACATAACAAGTTGCCTTGCCTGAAGCAGCCTGAAGTGTGTGTGCTTAGTGTGAAAGAGCAAAGCCAAGCCATTGGCCAGAGCCCCTTTTCTGTGCAGGCCACTTCACATTTATTACACTCCAAGCCGGAGCTCTTGAAGCCCTGATGCTCTTTAGAGCTGAGCTCTTTAACTTGCTCCCTTCCTCCCCTTGCAGGCTCCATTCTCCCCTTGTTCCGCTCCTTCCGCTCCCTCTGTTCCCTTTTGTCCTGTGAGAACGAGTCTTTTAATCCCCTTGTACTGCAGATTAAAGCTGGTACAGCCTCCCCAAGCTGACATTTTCTCAGAGAGGCTCACAGCCAGACCTTTATGAGAGCTCTCTGTCTGTCTGCTGCTGCCTTTCTTCTCGCCACACTAACCTCCATCCCTGACCTTTCCCTGAGGAGGGAAAGGCTGGGCAGTGCAATCCCATGTAGGCACTGCCTGGGCTCAGCGGGGCCCGGGGTGCAGGAAATTAAGACCCATGGAAATTAAGAAGTAAATAAAGAGAGAAAGAAAAGACGATGGGAATTAAGAGAGAGAACCAAAGCAACATTCAGCGTGTTTGGAAACCAAATGCTGGGCTGGGGTGTGAGTTTGTGAGTCAGCCTGTCTCTATGAGGAGCCAAACCATTAACCTGGGACTCATGTCCAGTACTCACCTTCCAGCACGCAAGGGAGCTCCCAGGAAGGCTGGAAAGGGAATTCTCACAAGGACATGTAAGGATAGCATAAGGAGGAATGTCCTTAAACTGAAAGATAGAATTAGAGTAAATATTGGGAAGGAATTGTTCCCTGCGAGGGGGGGCAGGACCTGGCACAGGGTGCCCAGAGCAGCTGTGGCTGCCCCTGGATCCCTGGCAGTGCCCAAGGCCAGGTTGGATGGGGCTTGGAGCAACCTGGGACAGTGGAAAGTGTCCCTGCACAGGGCAGGGGGTTGGAACAAGATGATCTTTAAGGTCCCTTCCAACCCAAACCATCTGGGATTGTTTTAGTAGCAGATTGGGGTTACCTGAAGCCCAGACTCCAGTTTGTGTGTTCCAAGAATAATGGATCCAGACACCCACAAGAACAGAGGTGGATGCTGTCTGTGAGCTCACAGGGACCAAAGTGACTTCTGCTCCTGGGGGCTGTGTCCGTGACAGCAGATCTCTTCCTGATGGTGATCAGGTGAGTGTGCTCCCCTCCGAGACTGCAGAGTGCATGGATGTGCTGGTCCCTGTCCTGTGCACGTCATAAAACCACAAAGGGTCGAGGTAACTCGCCTAAACGTGTGTGTTCTCATGGCAGAAACATCTTCCCTCTGGGCTTCTGTCTCATCATCAGCCCTGACTCTGTGAGGTGTCCTACAAATGTCCCAGAGCTGTTGGCAAAGCACCAAGGAAGGTGAAAATCTGGTCCTGAGATGCATTTCCCAGAGGAATGGTGCAAAGTGACCCCAAACAGGCCCCGTTTCATGTTCGTGTCCAGTTCATGAGGAGGCAGTAGGGAAGGGGAGAGGTGTCTGACACTGTCTGAGCAGGGAGGGGACAGCTGGGTTCTCCCCGAGCTCCTGCGTGGACGTGGCCTGGTTCATCTGAGCCACCCTTTCACCCAGGTGTCAGATGGGGTTTGTGCCTGACCCAGAGCTGTGCAGACATCCCAGCACTGCCGTGCTCTGGGTGCTGAGCTGCCCCACGTAGCCTGAACCAGGGAAAATCATGCAGCACCTGTGACAGTGAGTACATAAAGGTCAGGTTTGGTTCCTGTGAGACTCCACCTACATCCATTCACACCTGAATCATGTTTTACCTCCCTTGTGAAAGGACAGAGATTGGACTCATCTGTGAGAGCAGAGTCTCCACAAGTCTGGGTTTAGGAGGCATTTGAAGGGTTGAGCCAACCAGATTTTGCTAAAATAGGTGGTGACCACATGTAAATAATAGAGCAGAGAGATGTGGATCCCCATCCCTGGAAGTTCAAGGCCAGGCTGGACAGGGCTTGGAACACCCTGGGACAGTGGGAGGTGTCCCTGGCCATGGCAGGGGTGGCACTGGATGGGCTTCGAGGTCCCTTCCAACCCAAACCATTCTGGCATTCCATAAGAAGTTTCCCCAGGCTGACTGGCCACGACAGGCTGTGCTGACAGCCCAACTCGTGGCACTTGTGTTCTCCCATCCCGTGCCCGAGCAAAGGCAGAGGCTTCTGGGAGCGGCAGCAAAACTGCTTTCAAAGCCACTAGTAAAAGAAGTGCACCTTTCCCTTTTTGGGAACTCATTTCGGGGCAGAAGTCCCGCGGCAGCCCAGCTTGCTGATAATGAGATCAAACCAGGAGCTCGCCCCTGGAGGGCCCGTACGTGTGAACCACTGCCGTGTCCAATCCCTATGAATCCTCCTCCAGGAAAGCCCCAGCCCTGTAATTACTGGCTTTCCAGCAAGCAGCCTTTTCTCTCTCTTTGTGTGGGCCCTCTCCCACCTCCCTCTCCCTGGGGGAACGCACAATGAGAGAATATTTGTGATGAAAACGGCCGGGCAGGAGCGGAGAACAAAGCGGGGGTGCGGGGTGGGGATGCTGGAGGCGCTGGGCTCCCACCTGCGGCCGGGCTGGGCCGGGCGGTGGGCACGGCGGGCAGGGCAGCTCTCACTGACCTTCCTCCGCTCCCAGGGCTCGGAGCCACGCTGGGCCCCGTTCCATAGCTACCCCAGCTCGCTCCCAAGCCCGCAGCCTTATGAAGGGACAGTCTCCCCAGCAACTCTAATGCGTTTGTGCACCGTGCCCTCTAATCTGAGGGAGAAATGTCACAGCCCGGGCTGGCAGCTCCCAGGCCGGGCTGGTGAGCACATATCCAGCTTCAACCTTCTGGTTGCTGGGGTGAAAGGGCCTCTTCATCTCCACGGGGAGAGGCAGATGAATCCCCGGCTCCAACAAGGGACCTGCTTTTCTTTTTTACGCGCCACTCCCAGCCCCCCATCCGCCTCAAGGGCTCTTTATTATGTCTTTTAATTCCAGGCTGCGAGTGGGAGGGAGCAATAAGGTGAGGGGGGAAAAGCCCTCACAGTGGGGAAAGGCCCCAGTCACCAGTGTGTGAAAAGAGAAGGCAGCGTGGGGATTAAAAACGTCAACTTCATGGGAAGTGATTGATATTTAATAGCTTCACTTGATTGCTGCGAGGCTGTGACATGCACAGCGCCCCGAGGGCAGCTGTGAGCCCGCGGAGAAATCCACTGGGCTTGCCCTAGAAGGACTAGAATTGCACTTACCTGGGCTAGGGGAAGGTGGCTGTGCCCATGGCGGGGAGTTGGGAACGAGATCATCTTAAGGATCCCTTCCAACCCCAGCCACTGTGGGATTCTCTGATAAGTGAGGCCATTTCTGGGTGTCCCAGGCACTCTCGCAGGACAGGATGGGGAGAAAGAGCCACGGGAGGTGAGCTGGGGTTACTCGAGGTCAGGTTGGCAGGTCAGGGGCTCATCCTCTCTGAGCCTGGCGGGCACAGGAGGCAGGACACAAGTGCTGGCACAGCAAACAGAGCTGGGCTCCCCTCCCCGCGATGGCCGAGAGCTCTTGTGACCTGCTTACGCAAAAATGCTGCTGAATGCTCTGTCTGTGAAGCATTCTCCAGTTTGCTCGTGTTTGCAGCCACCTTTAGAGCATTAGCTCTGGGTAATCTGCTCCCCTCAGCAGATGCTCTGGTGCTGATCTGCCTCCTGTACCATCAGGGCCGCTGGAGGAACTCATCTGTGCCACAGGAGCGTGTTCCTGCGCCAGCAGGGATTTCAGCAAGACTTTTATCTGATTAGGCCAACAAAAAATCTTGGATTCCTCCCTCATCACGAGCACGCACGTGCTGCAAACACCAGCACCCAAGCTGCAGGCTCATTTCTCACCCAGGGGTGCAGCCTGAGGAGAGGGAGTCGCTGCTGGAACCAGGAACTCCCAGAGGTGGATTTGGCTTCTGGTTGCTGCTTTGGTGACAGAGGGATGAAGACACTGGAGCTTTGCTGGTGTGACTGGCGGGTGCTTCCAGCACTGCACCCCATCACTGTCCCAAAAGCCAACGTGCCTGTTTTGTACCAGGGCTGCTCTGGGCTCCAACACTCCATCAGGACCATTAAGCTTTTCCTTTCGTCCCTGCAGGTGAATTCTCTAAGCTGGCTCTTCTGGCTGCTGCTCCCAACACGCTTTCAAACACATCCTTGCATGTTCTCAGAGCTTTATCCCAGATTCGTGTGCATCTCCAAAGCACCAGCTGAAAATCCCCCTCTCCTGTGAGCCAGGCACTCACAGTGCTTTTTGGCAAAATTCCTGCCAGCACCTGCCTGGAAAAGCAGGATGCACTCCTGGCCATCCCTTGGCTCTTCTGACTCAGGGAAGACAGCATCCAGGGAATAAACAGCCACAATGCACCACAATTCTTTTTCGAAGGCTGTTCTTGTCCCAGTGTGCTCCATCAACAAAAATAAACTCGGCAAGGTTCACCTGGAGCCCAGAAGCCTCCTTGGAACGGCGCGTACCAAAGTGCATCGCACAGCAAGGCCTTCAAAATAACACTGATCTCTTTTGACCACATTCCTTTCCACGCCAGGCCGACCATTCCCAAGCCAAGAATGCCACTCACTTCTCGTATTTCTCCTGGTCATTTCTGTCCTGAAATTGGCATGCAGCCACGGGCAAAAGGGAGCTGAACGCCCTCGTGTCCGAGACCCAGATTTGAGAGACATTACCTCATCGATAGTGCACAGCAACAAGGCTGGCACGCCATCAGGCTGGATATTCCCTGGAGGGTTCAGTGCACGTGGCGAGGGACACGGCGAGGCTTAACTCCAGGGTGGAAAGGTCCTGGCAGGCTCGGAAAAGTGTCTCCATGGAGCTGGAGAGCAGCGTAGGCCAGGGAGGCAGAGGATGCAGGGAGGCTGAGAGCAGTTCCGCAGCACAATGATTAGGAATGAAAAGGTCAGATTGCATGGAGGGAAGGAGGGGAACAGGACTGAAATCTCTGGAGTAGCTCAGGAAACTGGGGTTGTTCAGTCTGGAGAAGAGGACGCTCTGGGGACCCCTCATTGCTCTCTGCAGCTCCCTGACAGGAGGGTGTGGTGAGGTGGTGGTCAGGCTCTTCTGCCATGTCTCAAGTGAAAGGGCCAGAGGACGCAGCCTGAAGTTGTGCCAGAGGAGGTTCAGCCTGGATATCTGAAAAAGGTTGGCTGAAAAAGGTCAGGCATTGGGATAAGCTGCCCAGGAAGGTGGTGGTGGTGTCTGGATGTGGCACTTGGGGACGTGGTTTAGGGGTGATTATGATGTTGCTGGGTTTGTGGTTGGACTCAATGATCTTAAAGGTCTCTTCCAACTGTGCTGGTTCTGTGAGTTTATGTGAAATCTGTACTTGAGAGGAAAATTACACGGCTGAGGGAGAGGAGCACACAGCAGGTACCCTGAAACAGCCGGGCGTGAGGAGAGAGCAGCACTTACAGTCCTTCTCTGGGGTGGCAAACACGGAACTATAGCTACATCTAAAGCTCCTAATACCCTTTAAAAAGCTCCTTACGCTTGTATTGTCCTCCAGAAAAGTTCATCTCCTGTGCCTGGCAGCAGCTGTGTTTAGCCTGGGGTGCGGCACAAGCACTGGCAGATAAGGTGGCACCGGGAGGTTTTGCAATCTTGGAGCCCTCTGGGTCCTTCTGGGGGAAAACTTCAGAAGGACCGGATTTCATCATGATGTGAAATTAGAAAATGGTTCTAGTAGGGGAAGAAATCACGTGGGAAAGAAAAGGAACAGCTTCATACGAGTAGAACCCCTCCAGCACTGTCCCAAATCCCCTTAAAGTGCCAGCTCTGATCCTGCAGGTGTGGGAAGCCTGGCAGGCACGGGCAGCATTGCAGCAGTGTTTGCAGGGAGCATCCTCCTGACACAACCTTAAACTGCCAAAAACTCATCAGTTTGTTGTGCTGCCTGTAAGATTTGTGCTTGCGGGCCCCAGCGCTGCAGGGGCAGGTGGAGACTGTGTCTGGGGAGACACAATAAAGAGGCTCTTACACCTGCCAGGTTCAGCAGAAAGGAGGAAAATGGATCGATTTAATTACATTATCTCATTCTTATACACGTCCTAACTCCACAAGGGATTGGAGACCATGTCACTTCCTTCTCAATCCCACTGGAGAAAAAGGATGCTCATCAAAGTTGTCATATCACAAAAGGAATGAAAAACAGAAAATACCGTTAAGTAAACACTGGCTATTATTTACATGAAACTGTGTGAAAAGAATCTGACTCCAAGGTTAAAAACAGAAGGCTTACAAAACCAGGGCAACAGGAGACAACTCCCTTGGCTTTGAGCACCTCAAGAGGGACCCAAGCTCTTCCCATTTTTGGGGAGGACAAATGCAGTGGAACCTGGTAGCTCCTAAAAGTCCGAGTGTCATGCTCCATGGGTGTGAGCTGCCAGATGCAGCCTTGCCCACCCCAAGGACAAACCCTTGCCCACACCACGTCCCCGTGTGGATCCTGGTGCTGTGGATGGACTCGGGGGTGAACGTGCCGTGTCCTGCCATGCCCAGGAGTGGTTTCTCCAAAACCTTTTGTCCTGGGGAGCAGGCAAGCTGCAGAGTTGGGTTTGCCCTCACACCTGCTCCCAACCCTCCAATTCAAGGGATTGTGGAATAACAGAGTTGTTTAAGTGGGAAAGCACCTTAAAGTTTATCTCATCCCGCCCCCTGCCATGGGCAGGGACACCTTCCGCTAGCCCAGGCTGCTCCAAGCCCCGTCCGACCTGCCCTTGACCTGCAGAGAGGAACATCTGGGCTGCTGTGACCCGCGGGCTGCAGATCCACGAGAGGGAGCTTGGGGTCATCCCAAAATCCCCTCCCAGGCCCAGCAGAGTCACAAGATGGTGCTGTTGTCTCGGCCATCGCAGGGCCGGCGAGGGGCAGCCCCTGCGGACAGGGGACCCTCGGGACCCCCCCTGCCACCGCACTGCCCTGCGAGCTCCGTGCAGGACAGAGCCCAGCTCCCGGACGGGACCTTCTCCCAAATTTGAGCCCATCTCCAGCGCTCCTTCAGGGTGTTCCCAAGGCTCTGCCTGGTTTTCCCTGAAAAGCTGGTGGACCAGTGCTCTAGAGGAGAAACGAGCCAGCAAGCGTGGCTGCACCTCCAACCTGCACTTGTCCGGAGATAACGTCCTGCCCTCGGGGGGAAGGGTCGGTGCCCCGGAGCTCACGGCTTTGGTTAGGGGTCAGATCAGTCTGTGGGGCCATGAACCTCACGGAAAGGGGTCCTGGGGTGGGGCATGGGGGGAGAAAATCCAGAGGGGGTGAGGGTGTCCCCATCCCTGGGG
>VYXC01008144.1:318384-367860 GCA_013397175.1 Platysteira castanea
GGGGGGTACAGGTGAGGTAGGGTGCCTTTTGGGGGGGGGTACAGGTGAGGTAAGGTGCCTTTTGGGGGGGGTACAGGTGAGGTAGGGTGCCTTTTGAGGGGTCCAGGTGAGGTAGGGTGCCTTTTGAGGGGTCCAGGTGAGGTAAGGTGCACGAGTGTGGCTCGGGGGAGGTTCTCTTGCTCACTGATTCCCTCGGGTCTCTCTAAGCCTTATGAAGCTTCTGAGATAAAGTGGAAAAATACAGAACTTCCCAAATCTTCCAGCATCAGTCACAGAGAGGCTTTAAAGTGCATCTCAAAGGCAGTGCCCTGGGCCATCCCTCTGGGCGAGGAGCAGGAGGAGGAGGGCTAACAAAGCAAAGTGCAGCACCTGCAGAAGAGAAGGAGGGTTGGCCCTGTGGCCCCAATTAACCTGTCCTCACAGGTGTGCGAGGGCACGAGGTTATGCAAATCAGGCTCAGGAGAGGCCGAGTTTTCCTGGGAAGGCCTGAGAGAAGCAGCTCTCTTGGCCTGTTTGATGTCCTTCCTGTGGCAAGGAGCTTGCAGTGACCTCGGAGATGAAAGGCTTGAGGAGCAGCAAGGAGGATGCGAGTGTGTCATACCCTGATTTCTCTGAAGGCTTGCACTTTTCTCTTTCCCTATTTCCAGCTCCTTTTCTAGCACAGCATCCTGAGCTACCCCATGGCAGCAGGGCATGTCCTGGCTGCCTCTGAGCTGCTGTTTGTGTGATAAGGTGGGGCTTGGCTGAATTTAGGGGTGCTGGGAACCGGTGAAGTTCTCTTTTATTGGATTTTAGCTGCAAACATCCAGAGAAGAGCAAGGTTGTGTTGCTGAATGTTACGGCGTTTCCAGCTGAAGGGTTTGTGGTTTTTATTTACCACGCAGTTGGCTGGGTATTTAATATTGTTTTGTAAAGAGAGCTTGAGGTCCTGGTTGCTGCTGACCCTCCCCTGAGGGCTCAAAGGCTGCCAGGCACTGAGAGTTTCGGGCCCTGGCTGCACAGGATGGTGTGTGCCTTGGACCTCCCCGAGCCCTGGAAAGGCTGGAATCCTGCAGTTCCTCACACTGCGTTCCTCAGGGGCAGCTGCACGGGCTCGGCTGCGGTGCTGGCTGCTGGAGAGGGTGATTTTTGGGAGGTGGGAAGCTGGAGGCCTGTGCTGAGCTGTGTTTTGGGCTGTGCACGCCTGAGTGAGGGGGTGTGAGTTTGCTGATCCCTGCTTTGCCTCCTGCTCTGTGAGTACAGTGAGTGCTTTCTGTGGACGTTGTGCAACAAAGGCCAAGGCTTCTTCTAAAACAATGCTGCTTTCTTGGCTGTAAATGCCCAGTTTTCCTTCAGGTCCAGCTCTGGTATTTATCAATTAACTTCCTCCAGATCCTGGGAACGGCCGCAGCTGTCCTCCCCTTCAGCCCAGAGCACCCACTGCCTCCTGCCTTACCTCATCCTGCAGTCACCGTCCCTCGGGGCGCGCTGGGCTGCAGCAGCTTGTCCATCTGTCCTGTCTTCTGTGCGTCCAGCAGAGCCTCGGAGGGTGCAGGAATGGAGGAGAGGGAAGCCAGTGGCCCAGGAGGGGTGTTCAGGCAGGACATGCTGTGTCTGGGGCCTGGAGTGGGGAGCTGGGGCTGCCAGGAGGGTGACGAGCTGCCAGGAGGCTTCTGCTGAGGGCTGGAGGCAGAAAAGTGATTGCACAGAGAGGTTGTAGTGGCTCCTGTTCCCACCAAAAACAACAAAGCCGGGGGCTCTCCAGTCAGAGCCTTTGCTGTAGGTGAGAGACTTCTCCAAAGGGAGAGCCCCACTTTCTGGAAGGCAAAGGACAGGAAGGGAGGGGTTCAGCTGGACCAGACTCCCTGACAATGAACTCGTCAGCTGTTCACGTGCTGGGAGGATGTGGCAGCCCGTGGATTTGCTGGGCTCTGCGAGCAGTGATTGCTTCTCTGAAGAGCCAAGAGTCTCCTGACGAGCGGAGGTGCAGACCCTCCCTGTCCCTGTGGAACACCAGGAACAGGATGCCTGGGAATGTCACACACCAGGGTGAATGTGCTGCCCTGGAAAGGGGAGTGAAAACCTGCACAGGAACACTGCTGTGCCCTGGGGACACGTGGTGGGGACAGCTCAGGAGGCATCTCAGTGGCAGCCACAGTCTAGGCCTCCATCCTCTCTGGTTTATTGTCCTTGGGCCTCATTTCCAGGTGGCAAAGGGGAGCACCACCCTTGGCTTTGCCCCCTCAGATGTGCTTTGAGCAGGGCTGGCAGGTCGGGGCCCTGCAGTTCCCACGGGGCTGGCACAGCCTGGGGGGGTCTGGGGACTCCTCCTGGGAGCCCCGGTGCTCAGGGTGCATCAGGGCACCCGTGGGGCTGCTGATGGTGGTGTAGCAGCATCCTAGCCTGGCCCCTTCCCGTCCCAGAGGCACCAAAAACCTCGAGGGGAATTGCCAGGCTCCTGTGCCTGGGTGTGGGCGCTGTGGAAGCTCTGGGGTGCAGGGGGAGAGTGGCCTTGCTCTGCCCCTGGGCAGCCCTGCCCGACAGAGCACAGGCAAAGGGGGACAGCAAAATTACCCCTGGTGCTGGCTGATGTGCTGGTGAAGGACACAAAAAAGGAAACTCTGACACCTGCTAGGTTCAGCAGAAAGAGGAAAAAAGAGAAGCTTTATTTACATTTCTCATACTTTATAGGGTTCTCAACTGCACAAGGGATTGGAGGACATGGCACTGCCTCCTCAATCCCACTGGAGAAAAAGGATGCTCATCAAACTTTCTCTTATCACAAAAGGAATGAAAAACAGAAAATACAGTTAAGTGAACATCGGCTATTGTTTACATGAAAGTGTGTGAAAAGTTGACTCCAAACATGTGAATTATCAGAAGGCTAAGAAAAGCCAGGGCGACAGGCTTCAAACTCAGGTCAGCTTCAAGTCCTTGTCCTGCCTGCTGGAAGCAGAGGGGCTGGGGAGACCTGCCTGGAAGGCTGTGGAGCTGAGGAAAGGTGATGTGCTGAGAAAATACCGTGTTCTTCCCTGTCTGGGGGATGCTGCTGTTCCTCAGCTTCCCACGACATCCCCTGCCACCACCTGCAGTGTTCCTGGCACCCCAGCCTGTCCTGTGTCCCCCAGCCTGGTGAGATGCAGCATCTCATGGTACCTGGGCACTGCCATGGACGTTTTTAGGCAGTTTTCTCCCCTTCCCCTGTTTTGTTGGGAAGAACAAGCCAGAGTCAAACCTTGCTGCTGTCAGTGGAGGTCCTGTGGGTATTTGTGTCCCAAAATCCCATTTTCCTTTCTGAGCTGTTGAATTTTGTTGTTTCTGGCCCCCACTTATCCAGGCAGCAGACATCCTGCCCTTCTCCATCCTCTCCTGTCCCTTGGCTGATGTTTGGTGTTAGCTGAGGACATTTGGTAGCCCACTGTGCAAGCCACACGAGAAGACAACACTTTCCCTATAGTTTACACGGGGGCATTGTTCCCTGCTTTAATGTGCTTTAATTTAAACAAAATGGTGTTTTTAAATGGGTTTGATGGGGTTTGTGGCAGAAGGCAGAAACTCTGTTGTTAAAAAGGGGGGGGTTTTGGTAGAGAGGGGATTCTGCCTCTGAGTTGAGGTTGCTGAGTCGGGCAGCTCTCACAAGCAGAGCCTGTATAAAAATGTGTATGAGCCCTCCTAAACCTTCTTGTAATTCCATGAACTCCAGCGTGGCTCTGACGGTGCTTGGAGGGGGGAACTTCACGCTGGAGTCGCCTGGCACTGGTCCCAGTCAGGATGGAGGTCACTTCTACTGACCTGAGCTGCATTCAAAACAATCACTTAGGTGTGAAAAAATCCACGGCCTGTTCCCAGGGCTCCTCAGTCCCCACCCAGTGTATTTCTTAAATATTCATAATGAGCTGTCATTTTGGCCAGGGCTCACTTGGCCGTTTAGGGCTGGTGGTAACAGTGAGACCACAACGTGCAGGCAGAGGCGAAGGAATGAGGGGCTTTCTGCCGCTTTATTGTTTTCCCCTGCTTTGCCTTGGGTTGTTTGGAGCCCTGCAGTGGTTTCCAGCAGCTGGCCCGGCCATCATCCCGATCGTGTTGCTCTGTGCTTCACTGAGCTGGGGGGACTTGGCAACCCCGCAGCTGTCCCAGAGCCCGAGCCACGAATGAGCTCAGAGGGGAAGGAGAGAGGCTTGGATGGGAGAGAGTGCATTAGTGGGGGCTTTGTTTCCAAGTGAGAGGCTGACAGAGTTGACTGGATCCAGGCACAGCCTGAGCAGGTGCTGTGTGTGCTTCGCCCTCCCGGGTCTCTCCTCCCTTGTCCGTGCCTGGACCCTTCTGGAGCACTTGGGTGTGCCTGTGAAAGCACAATAAAGGACACGCTCACACCTGCTGGGTTCGGCAGAAAGGAGGGAAAAGAGAGACTTTATTTACATTCATCATATCTTATAGAATTCTCAACTCCACAAGGGATTGGAGGACATGGCACTTCCTCCTCAATCCCACTGGAGAAAAAGGATGCTCATCAAACTTCCTCTTATCACAAAAGGAATGAAAAACAGAAAATACCGTTAAGTAAACATTGGCTATTGTTTACATGAAACTGTGTGAAAATTCTTCGACTCCAAGGTTAAAACAGAAGGCTCAGCAAAAAACAGGACAACACTTGGGACGAGGGATGGCCACAAGAAGCCCTCAAACTGAGCATCCCTGCAGTGCCAGGCTCTGGGCACTGCTCACCCCTGCCCCGGGGGCTCCCGTGTGGTTCTGCCAGTCTGTGCCAGTCCTGGCTTCCAGCTGCTCTTGGCTCTTCCTGCCCTGATGCCCCACACAGATCCGTGTTCTAAGCTGTGTTTCAGGCTCGAATGCAACCTTCTCACAGCCTGCCGGAGGTTTGATGCTGCAAATCCCAAGTGCCAGAGCTGCTTAAAAAAGGGTTTTGAGCAAGATCCTCAGTGCCCCTGGCAGCATCCTTCTGTCAGTGCAGCACTGTCCTTGATGCCAGACCAGCCCTGATAGCTCGAGCTGCTGTGAGATTCTGAGGACATTTTACACCATGCACAAGTTGGGGTGAGAGTTTCAGTCCCTGTTTCATGCTTGTGCCCTCAAGCCCATGTTCCAAAATGATGTGGGCTGTGTTTAAAGCATCCTTAAAATACTCCATGCAGACCCAGTGAAGCTGTAGCACAGTTTGAGGCTGGGATTCCCTTCTCGTGGAGCCCAAACCACTTGATGACCGTGGTGACCCCTCTCCAGAACGTGGCTTGCAAAGCAAAATCCCACTCGCGAGTGGGTGTGTGGGAAGTGAGGGCAAAGCAGAGAAATGTCTTGTGGTGCTTTCCTCGGGTGAGAAGAGTTGGGCAAAGCCCCCCGGGCTGCTCCTGCTTTTAAATAGCTCCTCTTTAACTGCTTTGCTGCCTGCATTGGCCAGGGCACTCCTGGGGGCTCCATTTGCACGGCAGTCACTGGGGATTTGTGGGGATGGTGATGATGTGTGGCAGGATGATCTCCAGCAAGAGGTGGGGAAGGCTGAATCCAAAGCCCCTGTGAGACTCTGCATGCTCTGAGCTCTAGTATGAAAGCAAGCAAGGGACTGCCTTGCCCTTCCCTAGATACAGCCTGGGTCAGTGGGTTCTCACTCCTGCTCTGCTGTTCCCCTTTCCTTGGCCTTGGCTTCTCCAGAGTCTGATAGAAGCTCCGTGTGGACGCAGGGACCTGCCTGGATCTTACCCTTGGCATCTGGAAAGCTCCTGACTTGTGTTATTCCTGGCCTGCATCTAATCTCTCTGTGTGATGAGCCTTTGGGCTCATCCCCCAAAATGTTTTGCTGGGCCTCGGTTGAGATCCGTGCTGGGTTCTGCAGGTTCTCTCGAGGGTGATGCTCTGTGTGCCACTCACCCTCGGGCACGCCCCGTCCTTGCTCTGTTATTTCACAGCACGGCTGCCCTGCTGTGAGGTCAGGACCAGGTGCTTGTGTTTTTGGAAGGGACAGACTGAGCAGGTGTCAGAGACTGAAGCAGTCCATGCCTCAAACATTGATATCAAAGGAGCATGGCTGGATCCACAGAGGGGTGATATTTTCCTTATTCTGTCAACCTCTCTCTGTCCCCTCCACTTATTTTCTCTTTCTTTCTCTCTCTCTCATATTTACTATCAGATAAAACCCATACTGTTGTCGCTGGCATTTGGTCTCGTTTGCTCCTTAATTCGGGCAGGGACATTTCTAAGGACTTTCACAACTGGATCATGACTGCAGCCCAAGTGCTTGGTTGGTTTTGGGCTCCCCGGGCTTGTTTTCTTCCACCCTCTGCCCTCAGGACCACGGAGTGGGGCAGTGGCTGGCACAGGGCTGAGCCCAGCCGTGCCCATGAGCCAGGGAACAACCAGCCTGTGCCACTCAGTGCTCACTGCAGATGCCAGCTCTCTCCAGTGCCTTTCTGGGCCTCTGCCCAGGTAGGTGCCAGGCTCCAGCAGGGAACAGGCCAGCACCTGGCCCCAGTGCTGGGAAGCCAGCCCGTAATGGTGGACAGAACACTTGTGGGTTTATTTAGATACCAGTGCCCTGCTGCCCTTTTGAGGGCGTTTGTTACCTGGCACTCAAAGGTGCAAATTTTTTGCTGTTCACCTGAAAGGGCTTTTTTAAGGGAGAGGAGGGCTGGGATGCTTTCTAAGCCACGGAAGGGAACTGGCTGGGGGAGACAGTCTTAATTCTTTGACATAATGTGGAGCTGCAGTAGTGAAATCCTCATTAAATTAAGACAGATGAGTGCAGAAGGAGTTGTTGGAGGAGTTTGCTGTGCTCAGCACAAGAGAGCCAAATCTGTGCTCTCGTGGTTGTGTCTCAACACCGTGGATGCTTCAAGCTGCCTGGCACGGGGCTGTGTCTGCCAAGATTGAGTTGAAATAGGAGTTTTCAGGGGATGACATTGAATAAAGGCTTTGGCTCTGCCACAACTTTTTCTGCACTGAGAGGAGGGAGCTCAGGCCGCTGCTGCTTTCTCCGACAATAAACCCTACTCTGAGGTGTGCAGAGGAGCTCCAAATCTCAACTCCCTGAGAGTTATTTCCTTTGAGCTCTTGATTACGCCCTAGCACACGATCCAGGATGGATGAGGTTCCATCCATTCCTTCTGAATACCTCATGGATCTCCAGCAGCTGCGAGCAATTTATTTTGGGTACAATCAGTTAACGTTGTGGTGAAGTGCTTTGAAGATGTCCAGCATCCTCCAGCGCTGAGCTTTGTTTCATTATTGTTACTATTTAACATCTCTGTGCAGCTGAACTACTGTCAGACGTCCTCACTTAATAACACATTTTGTGTCTGGATCTTTTCTGCACAGGCAGGTTTTTGGCCCGGGGGTGGTGCAGTGGTAGAGCAGAGCCTGCAGCTCCGTGCTGCCTGTCATCCCAGGCTCCCAGCACCACTGAATTCCCACTGTTTGGGAGGGCAGGCAGATCCATCACCTGGAACTCCCTGCTCTCCGTGCAGGTGCGGAGGCTGACGGGGACCTGTGTGAGGTCAAGCAGGAAGGAATCAGCCCCAGACTGCCCAGGACCTGCTCTCCCCACTGCAGCTCCCCTGCCCTTCCACCACATCCGTTCCGTGGCCTCGTAGGAACCTCTCCCACTCCTTAGGAAGGGAGCTGGCACCTGCTGCCTTTGTGTTCTTAGTTTGGATCCAAAAGCACAGAGCTGGAGTTTGCTGCGTGTGCACTGCAGAGGCTGGAATCCAGAGAAGCAGGAGACATCCAGGGTGAGCAGGAAGGCAGGGATGAGCGACTCCTGACGTTGTGTGAAGTTTGGAGTGAGGTTTCTGTCATCAGGGGGCTGGGTGGTTGTCTTTGCTTTCTCTTCTCGTGGTGCCACCTGGAGACCAGGCATTGATTCTGTTAGAGAATTCCATTTCAGTCCAGCAGGATTGCTGGCAGAGCTCTCCGAGGAGCTGCTGTTTGGGATCTGTGGGAAACCAGTCTGACCAGAGGCCACCCAGCAGCCTGAATCCCACTCCTGGGAGTGGGGAGAGGGACTGAGCCAGGCCCTCCGTGTCAGAGCAGGGCAGCTTTCCTGCTCTCCTGTGGTGTCCAAACTGATGGCTGCCAATCCCCCTTTTCACCAGAAACATTTAAAAATCCCTTTAAAATTGAGGATGTGATAGGAGGAGATGGAGCCGTGGAACTCCATCACATCGTGGACATGAACATCTAGCCTAGAAGACTTGGAACGCTGTTCTTCCCCTCCGTGCATCCCCCAACCCACCCCAGGGTCAGCAATAGCACGGAAATAAAATAAATTAACTGGCTTTGCTGTTCTGACACATAAAGAGCAGCTCTTCATAAAGGCCCTCGGCGTTGTTCTCCCTGCCAGGAGTCATTTAAACTCCTTCAGTTAGTGACTTGTCTGTGCTGCAGCACCAGCGAGGGCTGACAGGGAGAGACCCCATCGCTCACTGCCGTGCTCAACATCTGTCTGCAGCTCCAGCTGTTTGGAGCCTACGTGGGGAACCTCCTTCCCTCAGCACTCGCCGGGACAGGGGATTTACAGCTCCCTGCAAGGCTCACGGGCTGCTCGGAGCAGAGTCTGGGGTGACTGACAGTCCGAGCAGGGAATTCCTCCTGCTTACTCACAGCTTTGTCCAAGCCCTGCTCCTCCCAGGGAAAGCTTCTCCTGATAAGCAGGAGTTGCAAGCAGAATGGAAAGTGCCCTGAACAGCCCTCGGTGGGATTGGGAATTGGGCTGCAGATCCCGAGAGTCTTGGAGCCTCTGAAGCACTGGCAGCCCCTTTATCTCCCCAACGTGCTCATTAAGAGAATAAAGTTATCTGCATCTTAAAGCGGGGAATAAAGAGATTGTTGCTGCCCTCGAGTCTCCTTGTCCCCGTGTCTCCAGCTGGGGCTTTACTGGAGTCTGAATTGCTCTTAAATGTCCCCTTGCTCCCCATATCACTGGGTCTGGGGGCTGGAAAGGGATTTAAGATGACTGAATATGGCCCTTAACAACTGCCACAAAGGTGCATCCCAGGGAAGGGATGAAAAACACTTTAACCCTTGTAAAAGTCCAAAGGCCTTGTGTTAAACCTTCAGATTTGCCAGCGAGGTTCCCCAGGTTCCCTGTGTGCTGAAGGCAGTGCTGTGCAGGGCCACCTCTGCCCAGCGAGCTGAGGTTCAGGACTGGCAGCCCCATGAAATAAACCAGCCTAAAATGTGCCTGGAATTCCAAAGTCTGGTTTATGGCTGTTAAAACTGAAACCAATCAAGCCAAACTTGAAACCCATTTACTTTCTGAACTCTTCTTTGCTCGCTTGTTCAAATCCTGGGAGGGGAGCCAGCTCTGGAAATGAAGTCACTTTTGAAAATGGCTGCTCTCCCCAGAAGGAGGCTCTGAAAATTCCCATTGTAATTTAAAGTCATTTTCCTCCCTCCTCCACCCCCCTCCCCAAAAAATATTACGAACTTGGCCTCTGAATCAGCCCCTCCCATATGTCCTCAAAGTAAAAAGAGGAGGGGGGAAAATAAATAAAGAAAGACACTGGCACTGCAAGGCCTTTTTTATGGCACCAATTTTATTGCACAGGATTCAGCCCATCGACAGGCTGTAAAAGTTTATTGGCAGCAGATACAGCCTGTCGATGGGCTGACCATGCCCCTGGCTGGGATTCACCCCCGGGCTGCTGGAGGAGGCTTTGTGGCGTTTTCTGCACTTTGGCTGGATCATCCCCGGGGACAGTTTCCTGCAGGGAAGTGCCCGTCGGGAGCCAGCAGCCCTGGCACGGGGCGTGGGTCAGTTCTGTGCAGGGCCAGGGTGCTGGCAGGCTCCGTGGTGAGTCCCTGGGCTGAAACGCCCAAGGTCACTCATGCCAGTGGGTCTCTCCCTGGCAGCTGGATGCCCGTGGATGATATTGCCATGGATGCACTGTCAGCGCCGTGCGTGAGGTCTCCTGAGCAACAGGAGCATCCCTCTCACAGAGCCCGCCAGGCCAGGTGCAAACCAAGGGCTTGTGCTGCTACCTGGGGCTCTCGTGAGCTTGGAAGGGAGCATTTTCTTGGGAAAACGGCTCTTGGTTCCAAGGGAAAGCTGTTCCCAGTTCCTGTGTGCTTCTGCAGGATAGCTGGCACGCCTGTGGCACGAGTTTCGTGTGCCTCGTCTGTGCCAAAGCCGTGGAAGTGCTGGGCACTGCCCACCGAGCGTGCAGCCTCGTCCCTCGGGGGCTTTGGAGTCTGTCCCGGCAGTCCCTGGTGGTTGGGGCTGATGTATCTGACACCTAACAAGGACCAACCCCACCTTCACCTGCGTTCTGCCCCTGCTTTGTGCTGAGCTGCTGCAGCAGGGTTTGTCCAGATAAGTCTGTTAGCCCCGGGGGGAGCAGGGTGCCAGACCCGCTGTGCTCCCAGGGCAGTGAGCTCGAGTAACTCTTTCCCCCTGAGCCCCCCAGAGACCCTCAGCAGTGCGGGGCTGTGCCCAGTGCCAGAGCCCTCGCCCTGCTGGGCTGTGCCAGTCGGGCTGTGCTGCCAGGAATCGTTTGCTGGGGGGCAGCTGGAGGTGAGCCCCTGTTTTTGTATCCACAACAGAGTTGCATCAAGGTTGCCGCGTGTCATTTCATCACTCTGGCAAGCGACAGGCTCAGGGCTTGGAGTGTGGAACCTTATTTTTAATAAAGGGAAAGAAAAATCTTTGCACTTTTTTTTTTTCTGCATCTGTCAGCGATCTCACTTGGCTCAGCCCTGGAGGAGTTCAGCTGGCCCTCGTGTTAAGGAAAACCAACAAATTAGTACAGATGTTTTTCTGAGAGCTACGGGGATCAGGGATCAGTGATTTAATACTGCCTGATATTTGATAGGGGACGCCCAGGGAATATGTGCTGGAAACCAGGAAGTAATATTACATGAAATCAAAATATAAATATGTTCCTAAAGGTTTAGGTAATTTTTTGCAATTTCCCCTTGTACAGTTTTAAATGAGGTCTCTCCTTCTCCTCCTGTTCTTCCTGNGCACCTTTTTGTAGGCTTTAGCACAGCTGAGGAGCACACATTTAAAAACAGAGATTTGGGGAGGAAAGTCAGCTTCACCACCAGAGGTAGAATTTTGCCTTTGGGAAGCATTCAGGCTTCGGGATCCACCACTCATCGTGCCCTCCCTGCTCCTTCCAGCCCTGAGAACTCGTGAGAATCAGGATATTCCATGATTCTACATCTTGTGAACTGAGCTGGACCCATGAGGATCATCAATTCCAACTCTTGGCCTTCAGCTCAAAGCTCCTGCCAAGATCCATCTTCAGGAAGGGGCAGCACAGAGATGGGCAGCCACTGTGGCACTGCTCTTCTGGTGGCGAGCTGAGTTATTTTCTGGAGGGATTTGGGGCATTACTTGACTCCTGATGGCCCAAAAGGGCACAAGACCGTTGTCTTTTGGCATTTTGTATCATTTCCCACATGTTCTGAATTTAGGTGACATCTGAGTAGGCTTTCCATGGCCATCAGGAGTGTCTGCAGTTCTCCTTGGTGGCTCTGGCCCCTCAGGACCTCAGGATGTGTCATCCTGGTGAGGCTTTGCCTGCCCCATCTCCTCCACGGGGTTTTTGTGTTGCTCAATGGCCTCACCACTGNGCACTTGTTCGTGTAGGAGCTGGATTCAAAAAGCCAGGGAGCAAAATGGAGGCTTTTTTGTGGTTTTGAGGTGGGGGTTTGTAGAATTATAGAATCTTGGAAAGGTTTGTGTTGGAAGGGACNTCAGCTCAAAGCTCCTGCCAAGATCCATCTTCAGGAAGGGGCAGCACAGAGATGGGCAGCCACTGTGGCACTGCTCTTCTGGTGGCGAGCTGAGTTATTTTCTGGAGGGGTTTGGGGCATTACTTGACTCCTGATGGCCCAAAAGGGCATAAGTCTGTTGTCTTTTGGCATTTTGTATCATTTCCCACATGTTCTGAATTTAGGTGACATCTGAGTAGGCTTTCCATGGCCATCAGGAGTGTCTGCAGTTCTCCTTGGTGGCTCTGGCCCCTCAGGACCTCAGGATGTGTCATCCTGGTGAGGCTTTGCCTGCCCCATCTCCTCCACGGGGTTTTTGTGTTGCTCAATGGCCTCACCACTGCTGGGCTGGGTTTGCTGATACCTAAATAACTCACAGCATGAGAATTTATTCACACCCTCCAAAAACCACAAGATATGGAAAAATTCATGTTATTCTTGACTCTCAGGAACATAGCAGTGACTGAGATGAAGTCATAAGGGCTCTGCAATGACCATCAGGGGGATTTTGAAATAACTGCCAGACCTCCTCTCTGTCCCTGGGATGCCCGGGGTACCCCAGCTGTCTGGCACGGGGGAGTGCCTTGCTGAGCACTGGCAATTTTGGAGTGAAGAGTGGCTTTTCTGCTCAACTCAGAGCTGGCAGGGCCTCCCAAGCAAGCACAAGGCGACAGGGCTGTGGCTGAAGGTTTTTGGGGTGGAAAACTGGCTCGTTGGTGAAGGTGACACCAGAGCTGGCCTCCCAGGCTGCTGCTGAGCCCTGGGCTGCAGGAGGTGCTGCCAGGGCTGAGGTGCATCCTCTGGGTCATGTGGAACCCAAAAGCACTGGGAATTTTGGCTGCTCCAAACCCATTGCTTCACTCCGGAAGGTGACACAAACAGGAACTCCTTCCCCTCACATTTCCCTTCCTGCCCTTGGGCAGGGACCCAAACCCTCCCCGGTGTGCAATGGATTTCCTGGCCCCTCACCCGTGGGTGCTGCTCTGTCCTGGTCCTCGCTGCTGTTTCAGAGCATCTCAGCTTTTGGTGAGTGCCTGGGAACATCCCCGGTGGTCACCCTTGTGCTGCAGCTCGTGGGTTTGGATCCAAATAAACGAACTTTTTATGGATGGCACGTTGAGGTTGTCCTGAAAACAAAGCTGATTAGAAGCCAGGGCACTTCTTGGTGGTGGAAGTGCTGAGCCAAGGAAGTGCAGAGCAGGGAGTGACAATGTCCTGTGCTTCACACTGGGGGAATTCCTGCTGTGGCTGTTCCTTCCCTTTGCTGGTCCCACTGTGCCCTCCTGCAGCACACGGACACTCCAGGATCTCTTGCCCATCCCACCCCGTGGTTCCCTGGCTTGCTGGGGTTCTGTAACTCTTCTGGTAGTCCTTCTACGGGGATGGGGAGGCTGAGGTTTTTGTAAGGCCTCAGTTGGCTTTAAACTGTATAAACTTCATACTCTTTTTACATCCAGCCTGCAAACTTAGGGAACACGTTCAACTCCAAAACAATTTCTCAACTTAGTGACAAATCTGCTTCCTATAAACCCGAGCTGTTGGCATTTGCTCTTCCACTCCTTTAATGCTTTATTAATGAAGTTCTTTTACAGCTGTTCCATTATTTCACCTGGGATAAGAGTCAGGGTCACAGGTGGATAATTATGTGGGTCATCCTGTTTCTATCCTCTTAAAACTCTGGCACAACATAAGCTTTCTTCCAGCCCTCAGTGTTCCAAAGACTTATTAAAAGTCAACATTAACGATCCAGAGCACTCTCTGGCCAGGTCCCTCTTAAATACGAGTTCTCTGTGCTTGCTGATTTCAAAAGACCTCATTTACTAGCTGTGGCTTAACATCCTCCTTAGTTACTGTTGGATTAGGAGCTATTTCATCATTGCGTGACACGAGCAAATCCCATGGCTTCCTCCCAAAGCCCGAGTGGCTGCTCGTGTGGCTGGAATGCACTGGAGCTGTGAGAATAGCCCTTGGCTGAGCGTGGCTGTGCTCCTTTTGTGGAGTCAATCCCATTGTCTGGGGGTTTGTTCCTCTAGAGTTATTTGAGGTGTTTGTCCCAAAGGGAATGATGCAGAAATTTGCTGTTCCCAAGGCAGGGAGATCATCACCCTGAGGGGAGGAACTGAACGTGGCACAAACATCAGTCCAGGGGCAGGGAGAAAAGGAAAAAGGGGCAAGAAAGCTCTCTGAAAGTGGAGGTTGTCCTAGGGGAGGGTGGAGAGTACATTCATGTCCACACTCAGGAATGAGAGAACCCCAGAAAGGTTTGGGTTAGGAGGGACCTTAAAGCCCATCCAGTGCCACCCCTGCCATGGCAGGGACACCTCCCACTGTCCCAGGCTGCTCCCAGCCCCGTCCAGCCTGGCCTTGGGCACTGCCAGGGATCCAGGGGCAGCCACAGCTGCTCTGGGCACCCTGTGCCGGGGCCTGCCCACCCTCCCAGGGAACAGTTCCTTCCCAATATCCCACCTAAACCTCCTCTCTTTCAGTTCAAAGCCTTTCCCCCTTGTTCTACGGAAACCTCCCAGAGGAAACCCCTGGGACAGGTTAGGGTGGGACAGGGCCATGGGGGCTCTTGGGTCACAGCAGGGGGGTGATGGGGTGAAGGCAGAAAGTGGGAAAAGGCTGCCTGGGCTGGCCCTGAGGGGACATCCATGGCATTGCTGGCACCAGAACACATCTGCATGAAGGGGTGACCAGAGGGAAAACCAGACTTAGCTGGGGTCTCCTGGAGACCCTCCTTGGAGAGGGGCTGCTGACGTGGAAATAAAAGGGTGAGAGGGGGTGCAAAGGAGCAGTGGCCCAGCAGTGAGCAGGGAGGTGACACTGAAGGAGAGGCTGGGAGTCATCCTTTAATTGCTGCCCCATGGATGCAGGAGCCTGGACACGCCGTGGAAGAGCTGGCATTGCACATCTGAAGCAGGAGTTTAGCCCAGGCCAGGCTGGGAAGGGCTGCAGAAGAGGAAGGCAGGAAATCCTTGACCACAGACAGGGAGTGGGCAAAACGCTCCAGTGTGGGTGTTGAGGTCCCTCTTGTTACCAGACAACTCAGTGTTTCCTGCTTGAAAGGGGAAGTAGAATATTGACTGGTGTGTGGTGGTGCCTGGCCAAGGTGGTGAGCAGGGTGAGTGCTCTGTACGTAGGTGGTTGTTTAAAGATGAGCTTTGTTTTGGAAAAGTATCCCAGAGAAGCAGCTGTTGGATCACTTCTGTTGTTGCTGCTGCTTTATCACAGCCGTGTTCTGAGTCTCTGGAAATAAAGTGCCATATAGGATGTGGGAGATTTTTTTGCCGCTCTTGGTGGGGGAGAAGCAACTGAGCACAGAATGGGAGCTCAGCAACCATCAGCAGTAAGCAGAGGTGGCTCCCAGGTTCCTATAATTATGATTTTCTCTGCTTCAGACGGTTTAAAATTAGCCCGTGTGCCAATTCCAAGTTCCTGAACACCTATGCAGAGATTAAGCTTTATATTCCAAGAGGTGAGCTGTTCAAGAATAAAAAATTCCAAAGCTTCCATGAATGCTTCTGTTGGCTTTTCTGATCCCACATTAATTGAAGATGTGCTGCCTCAGGAGTTAGCCCGTTTAATTGATCCAGAGTTAAAAATCTGGGGCAAGTTCAGCATAAAGAGCACCCAAACTCCCATCAAACTGCTCTGTGAACATCTTGCAAATAAACATATGTCCATGCAAAGAAACTCTACCCCTGTGACCTGTGTTATGTGATGGCTCCAGGTCTCTTTTGAAACAGAATCCTTGATTTATGTTGGTTTTTGCCTGGTATTTACTCAAGTACTTGCCATGACACAGAAGAAAACAAGTCAGTGTCAGGGAATAGTGGCTGCTTCTGGTGATTTATTCTCAGCCACATAATTTAATTGCCTTTCCTGCTGGGTAACCAGATCCGAGGATGGGGAACGGTGAGCTTGTATGTGTTCAGCTTGCAGGTTGTTGGCACCGTGTTGTGGTCCTTCCCCTGCCTCGGGAAGGGTCTGGAGGCTGCTGGGAGAGGTGGATGTGAGCAGGAGAAAACCAGACTCACAACAGTTGCTGGTGGGCTGCTGCCAAAACAGCAAACTTAATAAAGTGAGATTGTGCCGGGCATGGAAAAAAACCCCACTCAAACCCGAAGTGTTTCATAATCCCCGAGGCTGGGGACGGTAGGAGAGGGAGCACGTGTGCCAGCACTGCCAGCCAGGGAGGTGCTGCCCGAGGATGGGATCAGCTCTGGAGGTGCTGCAGCGCAGAGGAACCCCCTCCCTTCTGGGGGGGGAACAAACCCGGGCTGTCATTTGTCGTGGGTGAGGTTTGCACATAAATCACCAGGTGCATAAATAGAGGGGGAAGAAACACCGGCCAAGGGAAAGCTCTGCCTGGGAGGGTTTGGAGCTGGCCTAGGCCTGGGTCTCTTGTGGATTTTGTATTGCAAATAAAAAGACAAGTATCGTGCTGGGAAGTATAAACAGGGCTCTCCAGCCTCCAGGCTCCACATTAGCGTGCTGTCAGCTGTCCCTGGGAGGGGCTGGTGGGAGCTGGGATTATCTCTGAGTGTTCTGTGCTGCACACTCAGGTGTCAGAGTCAGCAATATGTGCAGATTCCTCTCTGCTTCGACTTCCGAGTGCCTTCAGCAGTGATGGAGAATAACAAAGCTGAGTGGTTCTGGTGGCACCTTTCCTCTCTCTGTGACTCCCTGGGGAGCTTTGGGCTGCTGGAGGGGTGAGGAGTCCTCAGGTTTTGGAATAGCAGCCATTCCCCAGGTTTTGGTACAGCAGCCATTCCCAAGTGGCAAATCGTTCTCAGTGCTGCAGCCCCGGGAATGGCTCTGACAGTTTGATAGGGAGCAGCCCCCGCTGGGAGCCAGCCTGTTCCTAACCCTTCCAGGAGGAGAGGATTGCATTAGCAGGAGCAGCAGCACTGAGGGGAGCCCGGGGTTGGGTGGGATTTGAGCTCAGAGCAGACCCAGGTCAGGAAATTGCCCAGTGGCACCCGGAGCATCGGGACTTGCACACTCTCCAGTCTGCTGCTTGTGTCTCTGGGGGGCAGAGGAGTTGGGAATCGGCCCCTCTGCCCCCCTCTGCCACTTTGGGGCCCGTGGCAGGTGCTGTAAGGGAGGATGTGTTCCCACTGTGCCACCCACCCGTGTTACCCGTGTGGGAAATTTGGCGATGCAGGAATGTAACCCCCAGAGGCTGGGATAGGTCACCCTGTTACAAGGATTTGTCGTGTGCAAGGAAAGCACCTTTTCTGGAATGTGCTGGGTGTTTCAGCTTTGGTGTCACCACTCGGGGGTCCCCATGGGATTTTAACGATGTGCTGTAGAACAATTTGCAGTGTCCTGTGTGCAGAAATTCAGAAGTCTGAGCTGGGAGTTGTCATAAACCAGACTTTGTTGTCAAGAGTCTTGGGGATTTATGAAGCTGGAGGATGTGATGATAACGTGAGTGGCTGCAGGACTCTTCCCTCTAAGAGACAGCTTTGGTCTCCAAACCTGGATGGTCCCAGTGGAGGGGGAGGCGCAGGGAGAGGAGCTGCTGAAGTCTGACACGTGGGAGCTCTGGGTGTGGGAATTGGGATGCTGAGCTCCTTCCCAGCACTGCTCAGCCTGTGTGTGACTTCTCGTGAGCCCCTCTGAGTCACAGGAACCAGTGATAACGATAATCCTCTGCTCCAGTCCTGTCTGGCTGCTCCACCAGACTCCAAACCTTCTGGGAAGGAACATCCTCTATTATTATCGTTATTAGCAGAATTGTGGTGCCACAATCACAAACTTTATCGTACATTCCTGTGTTTGCTGAACTGTAATGAAACAACCAAATTTTTGGGGACGTACAACTCTAACCTGACTCAACAGGAGCTGAAATGGAGAGCCAGGCTATGTCTGGGAAAACACAATAAAGACGCTCTCACACCTGCCAGGTTCAGCAGAAAGGAGGGGAAAAGACCCACTTTATTTACATATGTCACATCTTATACAATTCCCAACTCCACAAGGGATTGGAGGACATGTCACCTCCTCCTCAATCCCACTGGAGAAAAAGGATGCTCATCAAAGTTCTCTTATCACAAAAGGAATGAAAAACAGAAAATACCGTTAAGTAAACAATGGCTATTATTTACATGAAACTGTGAGAAAGAATCTGACTCCAAGGTTATACAGAAGGTTTTAGCAAAAACCAGGGCAACACCAGGCTTTCTTTGTGCTCCACAGCAAATGATCCCTGGGTCTCCTCAGGTTCTGCTGGCTGCAGAATGGGATGGAATATGCTGGTTTGCCTTCAGGTCCAGTTGGGTGAACACCCAGCTGAGATTTGGGTGTCTGCACCTCATGTGGGTCCGGGCAGATTCCGCTGACCGTAATTTCTCAGCTGACCCCAGACTGTAGGTGTTCCCAGCTGATTTGGAAGCCCCGAGTGCCTGGTGGTGCTGCGGGGCAGGATGAGCCCGGGTGCTCCAGCACCCAGGAGCAGTGTTCCCCTGAAGGGAGGAGACCAGGGACTATCCCTGTGTAACTGGGAGCAGTGGGAAGCTCACCCAGGAGGGACTGTGCTCCGCGGGGTGCCAGCATCTCCGTGCTCCTTATCAAAAATGTCAGCGAACAACAAATTAAACCCAATTGTGTTTGTTTCCCAGGCCTGTGTTTATCCAGGGGATTAAGCCTGGCTGCAGCTGTTGGGATTTGGCACGGGACGGAGCACAGCTCCAGCTGAACCCACCTCTGCTCTGCGGCCAGGGAAGAATTGCTGCCTGGAGGCAGAGAAGTGCAAACCAGCAGTTAGGGAAGTGCTGATGAATTTTTAGGTGTGCGAGGGCACCTGAGGTGTCTGCATGCAGTGGGATGGGAAAAAAAATGTGGGATTTTTTGTATTTCCCTTGTCCTTTAGAGCTCTGCAGGTGGCTGGGACTGGAGCACCTCTTCATTTCACAGACTGTTCTGAGCTGGAGGGGCCCCTCGAGGATCCTCGGGTCCAGCTCTTGGCTGGCATCACTTGGCACTGTCAGCCAAGGAATCCCCTTGGCTGTGAGGGTGGGACAGGGGTCAGAGGCTGGGCCAGGTCTCTTAGGGAGGATGGAGCACGATGTCGAGAAGGTCGAATGGAAGATCTGAGTGGTTAAGGGTGGACTTGGCAATGTGGGTGTTTCCTATGCGAAACTTCAAAGCACTGCTTTTAACTGAAAATGGGAACTCAAGAGCTAAACTGGAGGGGTTATGGCATATGGAAAGAAATAAACCAAGTCTAAACCTTCTGGGCAGGGGGATAACTTCCTGATAAATCCCCCAAACCAAGATTTCCTGTGCCAGCAGCTCACTAGGACTGGAAGGCCTCCTCCAAGAGGGACCAAGGGGAAGGAGGCTCCTCTCCGCTGCCTCTGCGGATCTATTTGCCTCAAATGCACTTGTTAAAAAACACAAAAATATCTCGAGGAATGCTGCCTTTAAAAACAAGTTATTCAACCTGGGAGCTGCATTTTGGAGGCTGGTATGGAAGCAGATGCCAAATTTCCCTCAGTGCTGTCCATCCAAACTCTGTGTTTAATTTTACAGACTTTCTGGAGCACCAGGGAGGAGAGCTCTGGGGAGATGCTGCAGGAATTTCATCCCAAGCATCCAAATGCCTTATTCCTAAAAGCAGCTGGAATGCCAGTGCTGGTTTATATGTGATTATTATTTATGTGTGATTATTGTTTATGTGTGATTATTATTTATGTGTGATTATGTGTGATTATTTCATCAGGAAGCGTGGTGATAGGACAGGGACTAATGAGTTCAAACTAAAAGAGGGGAAATTTAGGTTAGATATAGAGGAGGAATTCTTGTCTGTGAGGGTGGGCAGGCCCTGGCACAGGGTGCCCAGAGCAGCTGTGGCTGCCCCATCCCTGGAAGCGTCCAAAGCCCGGTTGGATGGGGCTTGGAGCAGCCAAGGAGGTGTCCCTGCCCATGGCAGAGGGTGGAATGAGATGAACTTTAGGGTCCCCTCTAACCCAAACCATTCTGGGATTCTGTGATTATCACAGGTAATCAAAAACTCTCAGTCTCCCAGTGCTGAAATGTCTCAGCAGCATCAGCTTGCTGCAGGTTGTCACCAAAGCATTTGCAAATGGCTTTTCTCCTCACATGTTTGCAGCTGAAGCCCATCTGTTAGCTGAATGTGCTGATAAAAGGGGAACAGAAGAGAATTTCTGTGCTTGGATGCACAGGTAGGACCTTGCTCCTGAGGTGTCCTGCTCTGAGAAGCTCTGTGTGAGCTGCAGGCAGGTTTTGGGGTGCACCATAAGCCCAGCCCCTGGCCTGTGTCTGCTTTTGTTACAGCCAGACAGAGGTACTGTGGTACAAAACCCCTCCTGGTGCTTCCTGGGGAGCTGAGGTGGAGCTGTTACCTCCTGGATCCACCTGCACTCCGGATCCCCATCCCTGGCAGTGCCCAGGGCCAGGCTGGGAGCACCCTGGGACAGTGGGAGGTGTCCCTGCCATGGCAGGGGTGGCACTGGGTGGGCTTCAGGGTCCCTTCCCACCCAAACCACTGCTGGTCCTGTTCCACAATTCCACGCCTGCTCCAGCTCTGGGCTTTGCTGAAGGCACTGCCTGCTGTTTGCTGCTTCTCCTGCCCCCTCCTCCTTCAGCCACTGGCTGCACTTTGTATTTCCCCGTTTATTGCCTTTGGCTCTGTCGCCATGGGCGGTGCAGTATTTTTGTTCTTCGCTTAATAATCTCTTGGCGGCTGTTGGACATCATTTCTCATTGTATTGGTGGAGGATTAGCTGAGATGATGGGAGATATTTCCTGTCTTAGCCAGCGGGATGGGCTTTGCAGGGCTCGTGCCTTCTTTTCACATGGTGTAATGCTTTGTTTGGGAGCGCGCGGGCGGCTCGGCTCTGGGAAGAGAGCGCAGCCCCTGGAGCACGATCGCTTCTATTCGTGGCAGGAAGCCATGGAACAGGCAAAATCCCTGGTATTCCCAGGCTGGACAGACCTCGGGGCTGGGAGTTAAGGTCACTGGTGTCTGCTCGTGCCTCTGCACTGTGATGGGGGGCACATAGATCCCCTCTGTTTATGCCGAGCTTTTCTTTGTCGAATCATAAAATGACAGAATAGGTTGGAAAGGACATGAAAGATTAGTTTGTTCCAACTTCCTGCCAGGGGCAGGGACACCTTCCACCAGAGCAGGCTGCTCTAGGTCCCATCCAGCTTGGCCTTGAACACCTCGAGGCACGAGGAGCCCAGCGGGTTGCAGGTTTTCCCTTGGAAATGGTTAGTGAACTTGGATGCTCCTGGCACCATCTGCTTCCCACCCGTGCTGTTCAGGGATGCTGCAGGGCTTCTTTCAGGAGCTCTGGGGGAGGCCGTGGCTAGTGAAGGAGCAGAGCGAGTGGGGTCATCAGCGTGGGGGCAGAAGTGAACTTGCAACCATCTCTCTGCAGGGCAACGGCAAACCAGCTTTTCTGCAAAACACACAGCCAGCCTGGGAAAAGGTTGGATTTCTGGGAAAGTGATTGGGGAAGGGTGGGTCTAGGTCCTGGTGACGGTATGAGGGTGTTATCTGGCATCCCTCAGCAGCCGCAGCCCCTCTCAGGTTACTGTTTACTGGCCCAGATGGGATCTCCGGGGGAAGTTGTTCCTCTTGCAAGAGCTCCTCAGGACCAAGCCTTTGCTTGCTCTCTCATCCAGCTGCGAGGCTTCAGCCACTCTTGAACCCCCCCGAGGCTCCGTCTCCCTCCTGCTGGGTCTTATCAGAGCTCGAGGTGGCCTCCCTGCCCCGGTCTGGGTCCCGGGTTCTGTCTGCCAGCACTTCCGTGGCTGGGCCAGGACAGGTCCTGGCTGCTGAGAGCAGATGCCCGGCGGGGCTGGCGCTGCTGGAGAGAGGTTTAGTGTTACGCTGGAGGTTGTAAGGGGAGACAATCTTCAGGCAGAAAAAAAAGGACTTTGCTGGTTCCAAGGCGATTTAGTTGTCTTGTAATAGTAAGTGGAAGGTGTGGGGGAAGGGCCTGGCCGTGACACGACCCCTCTGCAGTGCTGCGTACAGACCAGGGCTGCTGGCTTCTGCAGCCTTCCTGCCAGTTCTGAGCGTGGGATGTGGCACCGAAGGCTGGGAACCCAGACAGCTTAGGAGTGGAGGAAGGAAGCTGATGGTTGCTGGAAGAAGCCAGGGATGAAAATGCCCCGCATTCCTTGCTGTTTGCAGTTTGTGCTGGTTCAGTCCCTCGGTGTCAGCTGCTCCAGGAAACGTGCCCTGGGTTTCACTGGAGTGCAGCGCGGTGGGACTGTCACTGCAGCTGCACCAGGAAACAACCCCAACAAAGCCCTGAGTGCTTTGTGTGGCGGATTTGCCTTCTCCCACTTCTATTTTCACCCAGAGCGGGCTCCATAACTTTACTCACAGGAGTCGTCTTTGATTTTCAGTGTCTGAACGTGGGGAGGAACTTCTGGAGCAGTCAGTGAAATCCCTACCACAGCGATGTGGCTCCTGAAAGTAGAGGAAGTGAGAATCTCTCCTCAAACCCTCCTGGTTGGCTGCTCACTTCCAGTGGGAGCCATGGAAAGGACCTTCCTTTAGTCTGAGCTGTGAGTGCTTTATCCCTTAACTGCCTGAAATATTAAAAATGGGACTTGAATGAGTTTGTGGAAGAGCAGGGCCTGGAAAAAACAATTTTTGATGTGTGATAACGAGCAGGACCTGCCTCTCCTGCACATCTACCTCCAAGGGGTCTCCAGAGGGCCCTCCCAGCCCAACGGGGAGCTGTGGGACCTCCCAGCAACCTGAAAGAAGGTAAAGAAACAAGGAAAGGGGGGTTCTTCCCAGCAGCCAGAACAGTGAGCAGCTCCCCTCAGAGAAGGTTTGAGTGTCAGAGCTGGGTTCTCGGACATCTGGCCTGGGATGGGTGTTTATAGCTGGGCCAAGGGAGGAGTGGGTGGCCGAAGAAGTGATCAAACTCCTCAGCCAGAGTCTTCCAGACCACGCTTGACGTGGACGCTGAACAGCAGAGACACCATGGAGGCTCTCTCCGAGTAATTAATAATTTGTCTCCGAGAAGTATTGCAAAGGAAATAGCTTGGGGAAGGGAACGGGAGCTAAACTGTGCTCCAAAGCTCCTCCTGACACTTTTAATCAGTGCTGCTCTGTCTCCCATTGACAGCTTTTGAGAGGCTACTGATCGCTCTCCATGCTGCTCCTAAAATCAGCTCCATTAGGAGTTAGAAATACCAGCACTCTTCCAAAGAAGCTTATTTTTATTATATTCCCAGCCTAGTACTGGAAACCAAAGAGCTTTAGAATAGAACTGGCTGCAACTCCAGCATTTCCCTTGAAAGAAAGTAAGTTATGGGAAAAATCCCTCTTTTGACAGCCTTCCACAAAAAAACCCCTGATTTTCCCACAGGAAACTTGCAAGTCGTGGGTAAGTGGGTTTTTTCCTCACTTTTTTTGCTGTCTCTAAGTTTTTCCAGCTTGAGCTTGATGTTTCCAAGCGTTGCTCTTGTTGTGAGCTGGCAGGAGGTGCACCAGGGCAGTGACGGGTGAGGCTTTTCCTCTCTGCCCGCGAGGAGGAGGTGGAAATCCTCCTCTAAAAAGGGCAATTTTGAACCACAGCAAACTATCTGCAGCGTAGTCTTTCCCTGAGGTTTTCTAGGTGGCCGCAAGTGGCCCCTCAAAGGGTGAGGTGGCTCAGGGAGGCCGTGTTGTGGTACCTGGGGGAATGCTGGAGGTTGATTCTGTGCTGCAGAGGGCACAGCTCCTGAGGAGGCTGAGGTTCCTGGGAATGGGCTGACGTGGGTCCTCAGCCACGATGGGAACACGCAGCTGCTCTCCCAGGGATGCCAAAGGAATAGGACAGGTAGATAACTCATTAAACTTATCTAGCACTGTATCATTAAACTACATTTTGCTCTGTCTACATCGGGCAGTGTTGGAGCATCGAGGAAGAGAAGCTCCCGCTGGAAGGTGTTGCCAGTCCTGNGAACAAAGGTCCCGACAGCAAGAGCATCTCAGTGCTGGGTCTGGCGAACAAAGAGCTCGAGGATCCCTCGCATACAGAATATTAACAATGTTTTAATTTCNTGGGTAAGTGGGTTTTTTCCTCGCTTTTTTTTGCTGTCTCTAAGTTTTTCCAGCTTGAGTTTGATGTTTCCAAGCGTTGCTCTTGTTGTGAGCTGGCAGGAGGTGCACCAGGGCAGTGACGGGTGAGGCTTTTCCTCTCTGCCCGCGAGGAGGAGGTGGAAATCCTCCTCTAAAAAGGGCAATTTTGAACCACAGCAAACTATCTGCAGCGTAGTCTTTCCCTGAGGTTTTCTAGGTGGCCGCAAGTGGCCCCTCAAAGGGTGAGGTGGCTCAGGGAGGCCGTGTTGTGGTACCTGGGGGAATGCTGGAGGTTGATTCTGTGCTGCAGAGGGCACAGCTCCTGAGGAGGCTGAGGTTCCTGGGAATGGGCTGACGTGGGTCCTCAGCCACGATGGGAACACGCAGCTGCTCTCCCAGGGATGCAAGAGGAATAGGACAGGTAGATAACTCATTAAACTTATCTAGCACTGTATCATTAAACTACATTTTGCCCTGTCTACATCAGGCAGTGTTGGAGCATCGAGGAAGAGAAGCTCCCGCTGGAAGGTGTTGCCAGTCCTGCAGTCATCCTGCCCTGCAGCCTCTCTTGTTTGGGTGAGAAGCTGTAAGCAAATAAAGCTCTTTTCTCATCTACAAGGCTTTGGGCATGCAGTGAGAGGGGTGAGAGAGAGCAGAGNAGCTGCCAAGAGTTCCTTGCCGGCGTTCTCTGTTTTGGTTATTTTTAATCCTTGCTTGTTTGCCTCTCTGTCCCAGCCTTCTCAGGCTTTTATGACTGCAGCCCTAACCCCTCGTGCCCTGCAAACACATGCTGCACCACTTTACTCACGTGAGGCAGCTTTGATGTCAAAATCGAGTTAAGTATGTGCTTTAGTGTTTATAAGATCGGGCCCTCGGTTTCTTAACCCTTGCCCAAGAAGTTTGGTTTCCCGTGGCCTTCCCAATAAATCCCTGTCTGCTTCATTTCGGAGAACAGCTCCGTGTTTCTCCCCACCTCTGCTGAGAGACACTACAGATGTGTGATACTTGGCACTGTGGCCCTTTTTTCTCCCCCCCTTTGTTTTTGCTTATGACTTTGTCTCTGGGCCTCCAGTATCATGTTTTCCCTCCTCTATGGCTCTGAATAATCAATTTGGAAAGCCAGGAAATAAATCAAAGGTTCAGATAGTAATGTAGCAAGAACGAAGGGAAAAGCAGACATATGGATTTCATCACCAATGGAGAATAACATGTATAATAATAACAACAGAGTGTAAATGAGTGTATGTACTCACAGGAGGCTTTTCCAAAATGATTGTTTTTGTACATGATTGGGGAAGTTATTTTGTGGTTGGAGTTCTTTGGAACGATTGTATCCTAGCACCGCCTGAACTCTTTCCCAGCCCTGTTTTTCACAGCAGTGGGGCAGCAGCAAGGCTTTGGTGTGAGCAGCTGCCCCTCGGGAAGGGCCCAGCAGTGCTGGGATGTCCCCGGAGGGGACTCGCTCGCGTGCTCAGCAGTGATGGTTTCCATCCCCGTGTCCCCTCAGCTCCGTGGCCTGGCATTCACTGCTTCTCCCCTAAACCAAATTAATCGAGCATGCAAGTCCTTCCCTGGCCAAGGGAAGTGACAGAGAGAACGCTGTGTGTTGGTGCAGAGCGAGCCCAGCTCTGGGTTGGCTCTGAGCGGTGCCGTGGCTGCCTGAGCTGGGTCTGTGCCCCTGTGCTGAGGGACACGGGGGTGTTGGCCAAGGGACCCCAGAGACCCTCCCAGCCACGGGGACGTGCAGGGTTTGTGCTGAGAGCACAGCAGTTCTGTTTTCTTTCCCACAGAACAGGATTCTTCTTTGCTTAGATGTTCCTTCCCTCTGTGACAGATGGGCCAGCACAACGCCATGATCTTGGACAAGGGATGGAAGACACAGGGAGCAGTTTCTCACTGCCAGAGGACAGGGTTAGGTGGGATATTGGGATTAAATCCTTCCCTGGGAGGGTGGGCAGGCCCTGGCCCAGGGTGCCCAGAGCAGCTGTGGCTGCCCCTGGATCCCTGGCAGTGCCCAAGGCCAGGCTGGACAGGGCTTGGAGCAGCCTGGGACAGTGGAAGGTGACCCTGCCCACGGCATCCATGGGGTGGAACTGGATGATCTTTAAGGTCCCTTCCCAGCCAAACCCTTCCAGGATTCTGGGATTAGTCAGAGCTGTCAGCTGGAGCTGCTGCTGCTGCCAATGCTTGGTTTGAAGTCAGCGATGCCTCGGCTAAAGGGGAGTTGGATTTAAAGTTTCTTCACCCCACCTCCTTCTCAGTCATCTTCTCCACCACTATCAGTGCACAAATATCTTTCCTTTTTCCCATTTCTCCGGAATTCTGCATTAGCTGATGTGTTTTTACTGGTTGGGTGGTGGGTGTTTAAACCCAGACAGCTTTTTTTAAGAGTTTCTGGGATAATCCCACAACCCTTACACCACCAGAGGTGGGAAGACAATCTAAGCCAAGGGTGAGTTGTTCCTCGTGTTCCTCATCTGCAGATGGAAAATTAAGATCCAACCCCTGCTGAGGTTTGCTTACCATGCTGGTTACTAATCCCTTCTGGGGGGATTTTGGTTAAATGTTTTTCAGTCCTTGAAAATTCCTGTAGGAAACTGAGGTTTTTCTACTGAAAAATCTTAGGGGAGGAATATGAACAGTTGAATGTTGATGATTCTTAGGTCGGATATTCTGATTTACAGTCAGAAGCTAATGGAGAATCCTTCCACATGGTGTTTCTGAGTTCCTGCTGCTGTGATGTGGATGTGAAGAAAGTCAGGACTCTGCAAAAGCTGATCAGATCAGGCACTGAGTCCTCCCCAGCTCATTTCACAATTTCCTTTGAGTTCAAATCCAGCACCTTTCACCAGCTATAAAAATCACACATTTTTCTACTTTAGCTTAGATTTGAGGGGAAAAAAGCACAAAACAAACTCCTCCTGGCAGAATCCACCAGTTGTCCTGTAACTGCATCTCACTGTGAAACAGCTTTTGGTAACCAGAGCTGTGCCCTGTGTGCCATTTCTGCCTGGGGTGGGCTGCAGAGGGACACCAGTGCCCGGGCTGGGCTGGGCTCAGGGGCTGTGTGACCACCCCCTGAGGCAGAGGGTATGAAATTAGGAACAGAAACACGTGGTGAAGTGTGGGTCAGAGGAGTCCCTGAGTTCCAAGTACAGTCACTTTCAGCCTGAAAATCCTCCTGGTCCTGGCTCTGACTTGCTCTTCAGTGATGCTGTCTCTAGGTCTGGAAGGCAAGGCTGTGCTTGGAGCCTTCAGCCCGGGTTTTGGGGGCACCAGGGGTGTTTTCTCTCACCCCACGAGCTCAGGTATTGCTTGTTAAAAGCTGTTACAGAACGCTGCAGTGCTGGTGCTCCAGTTTGACTCCAAGGCTTGTTTTCAGCAGAGTTTGGGATGTTCCTGTTGCTGAGCTGGGCTTGTTTTGTCAGGTTTTGCAAGTCCAAAGTATTTTGCTGAAACAAAACCTCTTTCTCAAGACTTTTTCCAGGATGTTGTCGTTCCTGGCACTATGAGATAAAACCATCTGAGGAGTGAAACAGACACTTTGGATGCAGTTTGGTGATGACTAAACTCGAGTGACTCAGTTCAACTCGAGCACAGGGTATGGCACAGAACTCTGGAATCATGACATGGTTTGGCTTGGAAAAGACCTTAAAGATGGGGATTGCTCCAGCCCCTGCCATGGGCAGGGACACCTTCCACTATCCCACACTGCTCCAAGTCCTGTCCTGGCCCTGGACACTTCCAGGGATGGGAACCTCACCTGCTTGGCTGTGACCCTGCAGTGTGAGCACAGGAAGCAATTCCTGAGGCGTGGCTGCAAGGTGGCCCTGGTGTGGAATACCTGCACTGCTGCAAGTCTGGCCTCAGCCCCTGGTTCTGTGTGAAGGAGAGGTTGAAGGACACCTGGATTGCTCTGGTCCCAAGCTGAGTGTGTTTCTCTTACCTCCCTCCCAGCTTTGCCAAAGGCCGTGTGTGTCAGGCTGCTTTCTGTGGCATAGATTAAGGCTGGATTAGGGGTTTTGTTACAAAAACTGTGTTTTGTTGCCGTGCTTTACCCAGAGAGCCCTTTTGAAGTCACTGAGGGGATGGGGACCTCAGTTTGGTCCCTGATACCATCAACCATTAAAGCACTAGAGCTTGTTTCATTCCATCACAGAGCAGGAGAACACAGCTGGGGCAGGTGATGTGGGCTGTGAGGCTCCTTCTGTTTCTGTTTCACCTAAACTGAAGCAGCTGCACCCTCTGCTCAGGCAGAATCACCTGTGTGTAATTTTGGGACTGTAATTTCACATCACTCGGCGCATCCAGCTCTCAGCTACTCTTGAATTACACTGGGTGTCTGCTAATTGTGAGTTCGTGCCTCAGTTTCCCCGCTCAGATGGCAATTAAAGCTGCTCCCACAGTTCATCAGGCCTCGTTGTCTGTCATTCCTGCTTAGCCTAATGCCACAACACCACTAAACCCAGAGCAGCCACACCCTGAGCCCGCAAATTCCCCAAGGTCTTAGTGAATACCTGAAGCCTTGCACCCCCAATGGCTGCAGCCACCAGCATTTGACCATTACAAAAAGCACTTTCATCAGTCTATTCTTCATCTTAAAAAACCCCTTCTGCACCCTGGAGCCTCTCCTCCCCTACCTGCAGAAGGCATTTTCATAGCAGAGGCTGTTGTGAGGGAAGGGGAGTGTTTTGTTGCCATGTGGACCGTGGAGCTGCTTGTTTTGTGATGACAACACGAGCTAGGGGAGACCCTCCTGGGCTTTTCCCGAGCTGCACTGGCACCGTGTTGGTCAGAGGAGTGAAAACATGTGTTTGTGTTCCTGCTCTGCAGCGACTGTGACTCACCGGGAGCACCAGGGAAGATGGTTGTGGTGATGAGGTGTGGAGAAGATGTTTGTGGTGATGAGGTGTCACTTCTCTGCGCTTACCTCTCTGCATACAGCCGCATTTTAAGGCTTCTTTGCATGCCTGAGGAGCGGTTGGGCTGAGGCTGGGAAAACCACTGGGACTGGAGTGGTCCGGAGCTCTGGGAAGCAGCGGTGAGCGGGGAGCCCGTGCCTCGGTTTAGGCGCAGCTTTAGGGATGCAGGAGCGGGAGCCCGTGCCTGGGTTTAGGCACAGCTTTAGGGATGCAGGAGCGGGGAGCCCGTGCCTCGGTTTAGGCGCAGCTTTAGGGATGCAGGAGCGGGGAGCCCGTGCCTCGGTTTAGGCGCAGCTTTAGGGATGCAGGAGCGGGAGCCCGTGCCTCGGTTTAGGCGCAGCTTTAGGGATGCAGGAGCGGGCGCTGTGCTGGCGGTCACCGGGACACAGATCCTCGGATATTCTGGAATTTGATCCCTCGGGCCGCTGTGATCTGTTTATGTCCGTGGAGCACTCGGATAGCAGCTCTTTAATCTCCCAGAGCTCGAGCACACACCTCACAGCGCTGCAGATGGGCTGGACAGGCAAAGAGCCGAAAAATAGAAATCAACTGCAGCAAAGCCTCCTTAAGCAGTTCAGAGCACACATCCCAGGGGTGCTTTTGGCTGCCTTGCCAATGCAATATATGTTTTATGGTCCTTTTAAAACGTGGGCAGAGTCACTGAGCTCTGTGCGTGTTTGCCGTGGAGCAGGGTTAGGAATTAACCCTTGCAGCCAGCTCAGGGTCAGCTCTCCTCTTTTCCTCAAGGTCAGGTTTCCCGTGGTTTCTCGAGGTTTCCAAGAAACATTCCTTCTCCAGGGCCTGCAATGGATCTTTTCCCAGCCCTGTGCTGTGGTGTGACCGTGGTTTTAGGGTCACACCTATAACTGGCTTGGGACAGTTGTCACAACTCTTGTGCTGGCAGCTCCTGGTTTCTCCCTTGCCCTGACTGTGTCCTGTTTGCAAGGGAAGAGGTGATCTCAGCATTGTGAGCTGATCCCAAATTCTTCTTGTCTCCAGTGTGGCTCGGTATCCTTCAAATCTGCAGTTAAACTTTGTGGGGAGAGCAAAAATCTATTAATCTTACTTGCAAACTCAGAAATTAGTGAGGATGGAATGAACTGTGCTCCGTGGTACATCTGGTTATTCCCTAAAGCATGAAGAGTGATAAAAACCATGTTATTTTTCTCCTAGCTCGCACATTAATAATGCTGAAATAGTGCATTTATTCCAAAGCTTTGGTAATTACAACTCCTGGACTCTAATCTCAGTTTTTATTACAGGTTTTAATTTGTGAAAGTGGTCACTGCTTTTGGGTGTACGAGCCCCGTAGCTGACTTTCTCAAAACAGACATGTGGTGGGATTTTGGGGGCTGTCCTGTGCAGGGATAGGATTTGGACTTGATTCCAGAGCAGCTGTGGCTGCCCCATCCCTGGAAGTGTCCAAGGCCTGGACGGACAGGGCTTGGAGCACCCTGGGACAGTGGAAGGTGGAACAAGGGGGAACGAGATGATCTTTAGGGTCCCTTCCAGCCCAAACCACCCTGGGATTCTGTGGGCCTTGTGGGTCCCTTCCAGCTCAGGACAGTCTGTGATTTCAGTCTGTGATCAGTCTGTGATTTCAGTCTGTGATCAGTCTGTGATCAGTCTGTGATTTCAGTCTGTGATTTCAGTCTGTGATTTCAGTCTCTGATCAGTCTGTGATTTCAGTCTGTGATCAGTCTGTGATTTCAGTCTATGATCAGTCTGTGATTTCAGTCTCTGATCAGTCTGTGATTTCAGTCTGTGATCAGTCTGTGATTTCAGTCTGTGATTTCAGTCTGTGATCAGTCTGTGATTTCAGTCTCTGATCAGTCTGTGATTTCAGAGCAGGTTTGTGAGGATTCTGCTCATCCCAACCCCAGCTGCCACCTCTGAAGCACAGGCCCTGAGTCCAGTGGGATCACCAGACCTCCTGTGATTTCATCTTCAGCATCCCAGCACCGAAGTCCCCAAATGTGCTGGCAGCCTTCTCAAAACACGGGCTGGAAAATCACCTCTCCCTGCCTTGGCTCCTCCTGCAGAGAAAGGAGGAGTTGTACCTACCTCATAGCAGAGTTGTGGTCGATAATGTTCGCAAAGTGCTTTTTAATCCCCTGCTGAAAGGCCCTGTGCGAGTGTGAGTTATAATTATTACGTAAATGTAGCTCATATTTTCCTGCCCAAGCCCTCAGCTTGCCACAGAGATGTTTTCCCAGTCTTTATGGGGGATGCCATTGGGTTTGTAGCTTCCTGGCTCGCTGTAGGAAGGCACAGACTTCCAAAAGAGAGAATTAAACCCTTTTCATCAGCTTGCAAAGCCAAACCAAACCCCAAACCGCTTTCAGCAGAGCGTTCCAAGAGGAGAATTGATTATCCACCAGCAGGGAAGGGATGCGACTTCATTAAGGATGGGGCTGCAGTTCCTACCTGCAGGTGCCCACCTTGGGAGCAGGGGCTGGGCCCGCGGGGCACTCGGGGCTCCTGGAGGGAGCAGTGACAGCTGAGCAAACACGGGCACTTCCCCGTGTGCATCACCCGGCTGAAATAACCCATGAGGTCATGGCGGCATCGCCGTGGCACCCTGCGATCATTAAACCAGCCCTCGGTCCCCCCGCAGCCCCCGGCCCAGCTTTGCTTACAGGTGTGTTGTTACTGAGCAGCTGCTGGAACAAATCCCTGCCCGTGCCAAGTATGAAACAGCTCAGGACCTGTCCAAAACCAACACAGCCGGGCCTGGAGATGGAGTCCAGGGGGTGCAGTTCTCCCTCCTGGAGATGAAAACAAATCGTAAAGGTTAAAAGGCAGGAGTGGGGGCTGTTGCTGTCTGCAAACTGAGGAATCTCTGTGCCTCTTCCCAGGAGGAAAGGAGTTAATAGGTAGCCAAGGTGAAGGTTTAAAAATAGAGCTTTTTGCATAGCTATTTGGTGATGTCTCTGCCACTTTCTGCCGCCACAAACCCCGGTGTGTTCCCAGCAGGCTTTTAATGCTGGGTGTTTGCAGGTTTTTTATGATGGGTTGGTGAATGGGGAAAATGGGCTTTGGAAGGAATTACTTTGGAGGCTGGAAACCAGGTCACAGGCTGTGTTGGGTCCTCAGTCGTGCTGGCAGGGTCCCACTGGAGTTACCGAGGTGGGTCTGAAGCTGGGAGGATGCTCCATGGAGCCCAGGGTGTGGGTGAAGGGATGGGCAAACCCAGGAGCTGTGTGGGTGAAGGGATGGGCAAACCCAGGAGCTGTGTGGGTGAAGGGATGGGCAAACCCAGGAGCTGTGTGGCTGAAGGGATGGGCAAACCCAGGAGCTGTGTGGGTGAGGTGATGGGCAAACCCAGGAGCTGTGTGGGTGAGGTGATGGGCAAACCCAGGAGCTGTGTGGGTGAGGTGATGGGCAAACCCAGGAGCTGTGTGGGTGCAGGGATGGGCAAACCCAGGAGCTGTGGCTGCCCCACCCCGGGAAGTGCTCGAGGCCGGGCTGGACGGGGCTCGGAGCAGCCTGGGGTGGTGGAAGGAGCTACAGCAAGGCCTGGCTGCCAAAAAAATGTTGGAACAGCTGAAGAGGGATGTGCTGGTAAAGGCACAATAAAGGACACTCTCACACCTGCTAGGTTCAGCAGAAAGAGGGGAAAAGAGAGAGTTTGTTTACATTTATCATACTTTATAGGGTTCTCAATTCCACCAGGGATTGGAGGACATGGCACTTCCTCCTCAATCCCACTGCAGAAAAAGGATGGTCATCAAACTTTCTCTTATCACAAAAGGAATGAAAACCAGAAAAGACAGTTAAATAAACATTGGCCATTATTTACATGAAAGTGTGTGAAAATCTCTGACTCCAAGGCTAAAACAGAAGACCTAGCAAAAAACAGGACAACAGAGGGAGACGTGTACACAGCCCCCCAGGGACCAGAAATAGGAGTTCTGGGGGAAAGCACAGGGAAGGGGAAATGTCCTGCAGAATGGCTTTTGTTATACCCATGGGTTTGGCAGCTTTTGGAGTGTGTACCCAGGATTAGGAGACCTTTAAAACTCAGATTTGGAAGGGTCAGTACAGACACTAAGCATTTCCCAAGTTTTAGGCTAGAGTTAGAGAATTTAGGTCAGGATTCCCAAATAAAAATTAATTTCTCCTTACAGAATTAATCCTGGGAACACAGATGTGTCAGGGCAGGATTTAGCCATGTGTGGGACATCACCTTGTTACAGCTGAGTGAGGTGGGGCAAAGTGGCCGTGCAGGGTCCCTGCCCATGGCAGGAGGGTCCCTTCCAGCCCAAACCACTCCACGATTTTATGGTTCTGTGAAGTTGAGGTGAAAGTTAGAGGGGAAAATTCAGGCAGCCGGAGCGTGAAGGACAGGGCAAGAGGGCTAATGCACATTATCTGGGGTTTGCAAGCAACTGAAGATTCAGGGATGGGGATTTTAGACCCGTAGGATGATGGAGGTGACCTGTCATTCCTGAGGGGCTGGTTGGGCCTCCACCCCTGGGGCAATGAGGAGCAGGCAGAGCAGGAGCAGAGAGAACCAGGTTTGCTTCTCTTGGGTGTGGAGAAGTGTGGGGCTGCCTGGCACACCCTCCAGCTGGAAACCACTTGGACCTGGCTCCGTCCTCGCCGAGGATTCCCTGAACAGGGGTGCCACAGGCACTGCTGCTGGGAGCACTGGGGCTGTCTCCTGCTGTCTGCCCTTGGAGGAACGCTCAAATCCGAGATAAGGGGCCTGCTGTTGAAGTGGAGTTCGTGTTGCAAACACCAAACTCTTGCTCCATGAGGAGAGTTTGGCACTTCTCCTGCTCTCCCGCTGCCTGACGGGTGGGAATCCACGGTTCGGGGTCTGCTCTGCAGGGCTGGATTTATTATTGGCGACTGGCCTCTGCTGTTGATTCGATTCCTGCTCTGATCCTGGAGGACAGCTCTCTCCTAGGCTGCTCTCGGAGGGAACTCGCATTCCTTTCTTATCTCCCACCAGCATGAGTTATGCTCTCAAAAATTAGCCCTTATTTATTAGCACAGCGCAGCCAAAAGCCATCTCCAGCATTTTCAGTCGCATGTGCACAAATTCCACCTCCCTCTTCTAGCCCCTCTGGAGAGATTCGTTAGGAATAACCTCACCTTTCAGGGAATCAGATGCTCCTTCAAGGATGTGGACTTCCAGCGTGCTTGGAGACAGCGTCCCAAAGAGGCTCATGGATTCAGTCCATCTGTTTTCACTCAATGGAGCACTGGAACTGCATCTGGAGGGCTGTGAATTGAGCACAAGGGCCCTTCCTTCTCCCTCCAGCTGTACACTGAGGCAGGAAAACCAGGATTCTAGGGCGAGTAATGTTTCCTCCTCCCAAATTTGAAGCAATCAGGAGACATTTATAACCTGGCCCTGCTTTTGGTGCTTCCTAAGGAAGGGAGAGGCGCGTGAAGCCCGACTGCAGCCCCGCAGCAAAGCACCCACTGTTGCCCTGGGTTTTGTAAGCCTTCTGTTTTTAACCTTAAAGTCAAATTCTTTTCACACAGATTTATGTAAATAATAGCCAGTGTTTACTTAACGGTATTTTCTGTTTTTCATTCCTTTTGTGATAAGAGAAGTTTGATGAGCACCTTTCTTCTCCAGTGGGATTGAGAAGGAAGTAACATGCTTTCCAATCCCTTGTGGAGTTGGGACGTGTATAAAAATGAAATAATGTAAATAAAAGCATTCCATTTCCTCCTTTCTGCTGAACCCGACAGGTGTAAGAGCATCTTTATTGTGTCTCCCCGGACACACACCCACCTCAACCCCACCCAGCACAAGGATGGGGAGTTCAATAAAACTGGTGGCAGACCCAGCTGGGCAGGGACACGTCTGGCTTTGGTTGAAGGTCAGAGGAAGGCTCTGCACTGCTGATGCCCAGAGGTGAAGGATTGCAGAGGTGATGGGAGGGACCAGGACCAGCAGGGAAAGCACGGAAAGGCACCGAGGGGGATGGGATGGATGGTGGGATCAGACAGCCTGAGAGGAGAATGCAACACCAGCAGCTCCCAGACACCAAGGAACCACCAGGAAAAGCAGCATCAGTGCAGAGGCAGCTCCAGTGCAGGTAATTAAAGCTGTTTGCTGCTGCAAACCAGTGGAACTCAGCTATGGCAGAGCTGCATCTCGGAGCTGAAGGGGCCAGAAAATAAATCCCAGAGCAGGGGAGCAGCAGGGCACGTGTCCCCTCCTCCTGTTCAGCCCTACACTGCTGTAACCCTGGTTTGTGGGACGTCACTCGTGGCTTGTGTACCCAAGAGGAAGGCAGTGGTCTCTGGGGACAGGGTCAGACCCTGGCTCTGGCCTGGCTCAAGGTGTTTGCAAACCCCTCTGGGAGTGCCCCAAGTGCCTGGTGTTGTTCCTTGCTGACACTTCTGAAGCACCTGCAGGGGTGTGGGGCTGGAGGGGTTTCTGTCCCCCTGGTTTTTCTTAGCCTGCTGATAATTGACATATTTGGAGTCAGATTTTCACACACTTTCATGTAAACAATAGCCAATGTTTACTTAACTGTATTTTCTGTTTTTCATTCCTTTTGTGATAAGAGAAAGTTTGATGAGCATCCTTTTTCTCCAGTGGGATTGAGGGGGAAGTGCCATGTCGTCCAATCCCTTGTGGAGTTGAGAAACCTATAAAGTATGAGAAATGTAAATAAAGTTTCCCTTTTTTCCTCTTTCTGCTGAACCTAGCAGGTGTCAGAGTTTCCTTTATTGTGTCCTTCACTGACACAGGTTTCTGTGCCCGTGGCTTCTGCTGCAATTCACAGAGATTTGTCCAGGCTGTGGAACATCAGGGCTTCGTTGGGAGCTCACTTTGCTGGAGAGAAGAGAGAACTGAGGGCAGGGGTGTTTTCTTAAGCCAGTCATCAAGCAGTTGTGAAGAAAAGGAAAAAAACCACCCATCTCTGAGCTGCCAGCAACTCGAAAATTCAGATTATCTGAGTGGTTCTCCTCAGACAAGACATTCTTTTATTCCAGTGCAAAGAAACACGGGCAAGACATCAAGGTCCAAGCCAGAAATATCATGTAATGGATAATGGCCCATTATTGACATGGGAACTGGGATGGTTTTGATAAAATAAGCCCACACAAATTATTTTCTGGACATAGAATTCACAAGAAAACTCTTGGAGGAGTTTTTTGAATGAATGTGGTTATTTTTGGTTATCGTTTTTCCCTGTCTTCCTTTTGCTTGTTCCATTTTTGAACAGGAAGGGAGCCCATTGCAGGAGGAGACTCAGCACCCCTTTTGCTCAGGAAGGCTGTCATTGCCTGCACCCCATGAGTTTTTCCCTAAAAACCATCTGGTAGGAGCCTGGGTGGGGTGGAAATAATGGAAATCACATCCTCTGTGGTGAGGGATTGTTCTGCACGTGTACTGCCTCTTGGGCCAGTCGCCAGACAAAAAATCCAAGCTGCCTGTTTGTTGATGAGAGGTAAAATAATAACTGGATACAATTTTGGGGATGCCTTTGGTCATGTCTGTGTTTTCAGGGGCTGCTGGACTGAAAATTTGGAGACCTTGGTGTGCTTCCCCCCTAGTGCATCTCGTACTGTCTGCTGTGGTGTGGAGAGAAACAGACACACTTTGCCTCCTCTCATCTCCATCTGGTGATTTTGGGGGATTTTTTTCCGTCTCAAAACCACGTTCCATCAGCCTGCCAGGCTGTTTTGAACCACGTGAGGAAACAGGGATCACACTCAGGGTTACCCTGGTCCCAGCAGTCCCATTTTTGTGGTGCATTTTGATGCCAGTTTTCTTCACCCGTTTTGAAATCAAATGGTTCGTGAAGACCTAAATTAATTTGAGGTGGGAATGTTAAGTATCATTAAAAGTGATTAATCTCTTGCTGCTGCCAATCCCACAACCATTTTTGGAATCTTCTGGCTGGGTTTGTGGATTGAATCCTTGAGCTTTTTGCAGCCTGGAATCAAGTGAACAAGGTTGTTTGTGTTCAGCTTTCTTCATTGGCTTTGTTATTGTTGGTTTAGGGCAGGAGGAAATTCAAGTATGAAATTAGGGGGAGAGGTAAATCTGGATGGGATTTGTGCTGCACTTGATTTGGGTGTGTGATGTTATATGGCAGAAAACTCTCAGAGTACCTTTATCTCCAAGTTTACAAACACAAATAAGTCCTACACAAAACTTAGTGCACGATGAAAGACTCAAATACACACCAGGAGAGTGTTTATTTGAACGTGCTCTGGGTTGCCCTGTTTGTGTTCGGAAGTGGCTGTTTCATTGTAGGAGGTCCAAAAAGTTAATTCACCAGAAGAAGTGGAGTTTTGGAAACAGCAGGAAAAGGACCGAAGCTATTTGGGGATCTGGTTTTCAGTTTCTTTATTCATTTTTGGAAAAAGTTTGTTCTGGCTTGAGCCAAACCAAGCTTTTTCTGAGATCTTCATTTACCCAGCTCTGATGCACAAGCACACACCAAGCCAAGCTCAGGAAATTTCTCAGACTTTCATTTTTTTTTCCAGGGCTCTTTTCCTCCCCGCAGCCCTCCCCAGGAGCCTGCACTGCAGGCCCGAGCCATGGACAGGTTTCCCTGGGATTCTGCTGGTTTGGAGATGGTGCCTTGGGCTGGCCTGACCCCTCTGGAAGCGCTTTGTCTTTGCTCAGAGCTGTGCTGTGTGTGACAGCACTGGCCTCGCCAAGCTCTCACAGAGGGGCTGCCAGTGCTGAGGTGAAATCCAGCACAAGTGGAGTCAGGGAATTGTTGTCTTGGCAGGGAGGGGGCTGAGAAACTGCGGGAGGGTGGGCAGGGTGAGGGGTTTGAGCGTTAGCAGGGCTAAAGGATAAACACGGAACCCCAGAATGGGTTGGGTTGGAGGGACCTTAAAGCTCGTCTCGTTCCAGCCCCTGCTATAACACCTTCAGTTACCCCAGGGTGCTCCAGGCCCTGTCCAACCTGGCCTTGGACAGGGATGAATTCCAGGGCTGGGAAGTCCACAACATCTCAGGGCAGCCTGTGCCAGGGCCTCACCACCCTCACAGGGAAGAATTTCTTCCTAATCTCTGATCTAAACTTCCCCTCCTTCGTTTTAAGGCCATTCCTCCTCATCCTGCCACTATAGACCTCATAATGAAAATTGTTATCACTAACAGATGTGCTGGTGAGGATCTGAATGTGTCCATGCAGGGAGGGTGACGTGCCTGGAGTCCCAATGTCACTGCCACTCGCACTGAGCTGTGCTCCCAGTGCAGCCCCAGCAGCCTCAGGTGCCAAAATGCTCCCCTGTGTAGACAAATCCTGGAGGCACTTTCATCCCACGAGTCTGGGCTCGCTGTGCCTGCCCCCTTTCCTTTCCCTTCCCTGCCCAGGTGGATCACCTGTGTGCAATATCCTGCCTTTCACTCGCTCCCACTGCCCCCTGCACCCCACCCTGCCTTCCCTGCCTCTTTTAAAGGCTGTTCCCACAGCTGAAGGCTGCCCATGGCCAGGAAATTCCCAGGGAATTACTCTCCCCCCCACCTTCTTGACGAGCAAAAGCTTTTTCCCCTCCAAAGCTTTTCATGGCTCAAGAAGTGCCAGGATTTAAACCACCTCCTGCAGCTTCAAGAGGCACCTCTGCTTTTATTCCTTCAGCCTCGGGGACTGTTTTGTCCTGGAGCCTTGGGGACCAAGGATTTTGTGTGTGAGTGACGTGAGGAGAGAGCTCTGGAGCAGAGGGACGGGGTCACAGATCCACAGCCCAGAGACAGAGCGAGGGCCGAGGGCCAAGGGGTTGTGTCATGGAAGAGCCAAGAGCTGGGCTCGGCAGCACGAGCCTTTCCAGTGCTGGTGACTCACTTGCTGGCTTTTTTGGCCACTTCCTGGGCTGGAAGGGGCAGGGGGAAAAGCCACGGAGCTGCTCCTTGTATGCTCCCTGCATTGGGCTGCAGGAGAGGGGTTCTGCAGAGGGTGCCTGGTGCTGGGAACAGCTGTGGCCAGCACTCAGGGCTTTGGGCACTGCAGCGCTCGTAGGGATAACTTGGAGCTGCATCTAGGAAAGCATGAAAAGCCCATGCCTCATTCTTCCTGAGAAACTGTGGAAAGGATGTTCCAAAACACTTTACGCACTCTGTGAAATCTAAAACTTCCCCGGTGATTCCCCATTTAACAGATGTGTCTTTCCTACCTGCTTCCCTAGGGCAGTTCTCTGTGTTCTCTTTTTCACCTGTTGCATTTGCTGTTCCGTGTTCCAGTAGGGAAAACATTGAAAATGGCATTTGGGAATTGGCTTTTAACTCCCAGCACTGATGGCTGGCTGTGCAGGAGAAGCTGTCTCAGCTCTGTGTGTTCCAGCAGAATGCAGATAACACCGCCTGAAAAGGTTCAGTGCAGCTTGTCTGTGCAAAGTAGAGGGGGAGCTTGTTTTTGAGGTGGGTTTGGGGTTGGTTTTCTGTTGTATTTGTTTGGTTGGGGGTTTGTTGGGGTTTTTTTAGTGCTGTGGTGTTGGTGTGATGCCTGAGACTGCACCCTGCACCCTGCGCCTCCTCTGCCTCTGGCACCTGCAGGGTGTGTATTTCAGGAGGCAGAGGAATTGGAAGTATTTTCTGTGGTGCCTCTAAAATAGACTTAAAATCTCCACTTAGGTTTAGACTTCTCAAATTTGGGAGTGAGGAGTTGAGTCGGAACTGCCCCCCCTTGGGTTTGGTACAAAATCCCAGTTTTCTTGTTTTTCAACAGCAGATGTGCTTTGAAGTTTGGTTTGCTGAAGGGAAAGTATTTTCCATTTTTAAAACATCTTTGTGCTTTCTTTTCCACATAGAGGAAATCAGGAGAAAAGCAGGAGGAAAAAACAGTTTAAACTTGTGGGCAGGACTATTTCTGTAGGGGAGAAAAAACCACATGCCTGTGACCAGAGGGAGAATTCCCTTTGGAAGCCTCCAGCATGGCAGCGGTGCCACTCTCTCCAGGTGGCAGCTCCTGGGTCATCCCTCTGATCCTTTCTTTGCCAACATCTGCTCCACAGCCTCTGAAGTCACCAGAAGTTTTGCCCTTCCTTTCCAAGGCTGTCAGATAATGTTTTGTACTCATGCAAACGAACGTGAGCATTAAATATCCTGTTAAGTCTGCTTGGCTTTTTCCATCAAACGTGTCATTTAAATAACCTAATTAAATGAGGTTCTTTCATTTTAGATGATGTTTAGATGATGCACATAATTGCCCTGAGAGTGCAGCCGTCCAGCTGGCAGGGAGGTTAGAAAAGATGTAAAACATTTTAATAAAAACAAGACCCTCCTGGGGTTTGGACTCTGCAAAGGGCTGGAAGGCCCGTGCATCGCACGGGGTTTGGAAACAGCCACGGGCACCAGGCAGCTGTCAGGGCCCTGAGTGCAGAAAGCTTCTGACCTTTCTGTCTTGAATGTTACCTCGAATTCATGGGATGTTCATGGAGTAGACTCTCCTGAGCTGGGAGGGACCCACCAGGATCATCCAGCCCAGCTCCTGGCCCTGCACAGACCCCCCAACAGCCCCACCCTGGGCATCCCTGGCAGCGCTGTCCAAACGCCCCTGGAGCTCTGGCAGCCTCGGGGCCGTGCCCATTCCCTGGGGAGCCTGGGCAGTGCCCAGCACCCTCTGGGGGAAGAGCCTTTCCCTGATCTCCAGCCTCACCCTCTCCTGACTCCTGAACGCTAAAGGATTTTGCCTCTTGGTCGGCGCCTCAGCGCAGCACAGCTTGGGGAGGGATGAGTGCTTTGCTTTTGCACCTCGTGCCTAAAGGGTGGTGACCCCCGGGGTCCTCCTTGCACAGTCCCCTCGGAGAAGAGCCTGTTTGGAATGCAGGGGGTGCCCAGCTCTTTTCCTGCCCCGACCTTACACACCTGTTGCCCTGGTTTTTGTAAGCCTTCTGTTTTTAACCTTGGAGTCAGATTCTTTCTCACACAGTTTCATGTAAATTATAGCCAGTGTTTACTTAACTGTATTTTCTGTTTTTCATTCCTTTTGTGATATGAGAGCTTTGATGAGCACCTTTCTTCTCCAGTGGGATTGAGAAGGAAGTGACATGTCCTCCAATCCCTGGTGGAGTTGGGACGTGTATAAGAATGAGATAATGTAAATAAATCCATCCATTTTCCTCCTTTCTGCTGAACCTGGCAGGTGCGAGAGCGTCTTTATTGTGTCTCCGCAGACACACACACCCTGCACAAGGACGCCAGGCAGGTGCTCCTGGGGATGGCTCGGGGCTCCCTCTTCCCTCGGTGCAGCCGCCCCTGGAGCAGAGCCCCGCGAGGAGCGGCTGCCCTGCCCGGCAGGAGAGTCTTTGGGACGGGGCCAGCTCCGTGTGCGTAACATTTCCATGGGCTCGGGGAGCCCGGGGCTGTGCCGCGGTCACCGCGCTCATCCATCGCGGGTGCCAGCGTTTGGGACCCCGGCGCGGGGGCTGCCACCTGCGCTGACACCGGCAGTGCCTCCCCATGACGTGATGGCTCCAGGGACAGCATCGCCCGGCCCTGAGCTGCTCCTGAGCTCATCCTGGCGCTGTGCTGAGGCTGCTCTGAGCAATGCCAGCCGCTGCCAGCCTGCCGGCACCTGCGGCGTGCCCCGCTCCGTCCCACCGGGGCTGGCAGCTCCCTGGCTGCTCGGATCAGATGGAGTTTCTTCTCGCAGGCAGGCAGAGAACACACGTCTGCTCAGCAGGGACGCGCTTTTCCAGGACCCTCTTTCCTGTGCTGGGATCCTGTCCCAGCCCGAGCCAGGAATCCTTCACCCCGGAGCCTCGCTGTGCTGACACATCCACTGTCACCACAACACAGCAAATCCTGCTTGTTGGGGTTTTCAATCCTGCTCCGAGCCAGACCGTGCTCAGTGTTTGCCTTTTCCAAAGGATTTGGGCCACGTCAGGTCCTGCAGGGACGGGGGCTGTGCACACCAAGGGCCTTGGAGGGGGATGCCAGCAGGATGGGCTCCTTCTCCAGCTGAAATGAGAGAGATCCCACCCGGGTAACACCACACCTCCACAGAAAAGCATCTCCCACCTCGCACAGGACTCCCCTTCCCTGCTCCATCCCAGGATCAGTAGTGCCCACCAAGGATTGCTCCGTGTGTGGACCTTGACCTTGTCTGCTCAAGCAACATCTGAACCTCCCCAGCCAACAGACTGCAGGACAACAATCCCAGCACAACCTCTCCGTGCTGTCACTTCCACTTCCACATCGTGGGGGTGATGTTGCCGTGCTGGTTTTTAGCCACACTGTGGTCTGGGGCACCTGGGTCTGGAAGAGGGACCTTTCTCCATCTGCAAAATCCTGCTGGAGCCCTCCAGGAAAGGGCAGCCAAGGCAGTGCTGATGCTTCCCCGCTGCCTCCTTGCAGCCTGGGTTGTTTTATTTTCCTCTTGCCCCCTCTCTCCTGCAGCACAAAAGGACATTCTTGTACCCAAGTATTTTTTTTCTGCATTTTTGCAGCATGAGCAAAGCAGGAGGGGTGAGGGCAAGGAAGGGGATTGAAAGGTTTGGGGAAAAAATCTCACACAGGGCTTAGTTTACAAGGGACAGCTGAGTGCATAAACCCTGTCTCCAAAGAGGGTTGTTAGGAGCTTTTCTGGCAGTGCTTCCCCTCCTGCCCCCAACTTCTGGCTGAGCTGCTCGGAGGGAAAACAAGGAATGAGAAGGGGGGGAAGTGGTCTTGAATGTTCCAAAAGTCAGAGGTAAAAAAGCCCCTCTGTAAGACCCAGAGAGGCTCGTGGGGCTGAGCAAACAAACCCGGGGGAGGGAGCTGGGTGGCTCAAGTGCTGCGGGTGGGGCTCGGTGGTTTGTGCATCCAGGACATCATTACTGATAGGGCAAGGGATCCCAGAGGGGACACACGGCCCCCTCACACCACGAACTGGTCACTGGTGTGGCTGGGGATCCCAAAGCATCCCGGGCTCTGAGTGCCCTTTGAGTTCCCTGTGAATGCCCAGCCCAGGCCGCTCTGCTGGGGGCTGATTTCCCTTTGGTGAGCAGGGGATGGTGGCCAAGGTGAGATGCCTTTGCTGGCAGGTTCCTGGTAACCCCACCTTCCCTCTTCTCCAGGTGCTTTCCTTACCTGCAGTGTGACTGAGACTGGGTATTTCAATAATTGGGATTACAGCACCCGAATCAGCAGCTCCAGTCTATAGACATGGAACTGAAAATGCAGTTTCTGGGACGCAGAAGGATTTTGCTTCCTGCAAGTCCCGTTCATAAAACTGAGCCATGCCAGCTTGCCTCACACCAGTATCAGACTGGTTCTTGTCCTTGGGCTGTGGGAAGCCAAAGGCCTGGTGTTTGCACGGGGCTTTTCTTCTGGTGTTGACATTGTCTCTGGATCTCAGCAAGTCTGTCAGCCTCAAGATAAAATAATTTCCAGGCCTGTGGTCCCGGTGTTTGATTTGGGAGCAGTGCTGGGCAGCAGGGAGGATGCAGGAGGGTCTGGATGCTGCCCACCACCCCCATTAAATATCTTCAGAACAGTTATTAATTAATATAACCCTGATTTTATTCTTTGTCAGGTGTCACACTGTAATGTGTTTTCATCCTGTCCCAAAGCAACACTAATGCTGTGAAAACACAGCTCCTAAACCTGCGTTTCATTTGCTTCTGGTGTGGGGGCACCCACAGGTACGAGCACAGCACCTCAGCTGAGACAAGTGCTCACTGGAAACACGTTTGCTGGGAATTCCCAGCCCCATCCACATGGATCCCTCGTTAAACACCAGGGGCTGCAGGGAGGGATTGCTGCCTCGGGCTCTCTGCGAGATCTCTCAGCACCACATGCAATAAATATGGTTTTAATAAGCAGTCATTAATGAGTGGACAATAACAGCTTTATTAAGCTTAAATTAAAGGCATGCTTGGGAACTTTCGGCTGAGATTATATGGTGTAATGGAATATACTGGAATTTGGCGTTTTTAGGGCTCCTTGCAAGCCACTGAGGGTGGGGGGAGGGGGGAGATGCATTCCCTGAAGCCTGCTCCTGCCCTGGGGTCTGCTGTCCCTGGAGCACCCTTGGGAGCAGGGATGCAGTGGAAGCAGAGCTGCTGCTGCCGTGAGGGTGCTGGGTGCAGGGCAGGAAAGCTGGCTGAGCTTTCTGCAGCGTTGCCTCAGCCTGGCTTGCAGCAGGAGTTTGGGGAGAGGTTTCAGCCCTGCTGGGCTGCCCACGGAGTGCAGCTGTGCCTGCTCCCCCCTGCTCCCCTCAGCATCCCGGCAAGGGAGGTGCCCTCTCTCCTCCAGCCTGGCAGAGCGGGTCAGGGCAGTGTTTGGGTCTCGCCCTCTCCCGTGTGCCCCCTGGGTGGGCACTGCACGGAGCCTTTTCCACGCTGCTCAGGTTCCCTGCGGGAGCTGCAGCTCCCTGAACGCTCCGGGAAACCACAGCGCCTGATTTCTCTGCAGCTGCTTAACCCCTGCCCCCCAGAATCGTGGGGATGGATTTCATGCCCAGGGCTGTGTGCCTGTGGAGTTGGGTTGGAAGCCTGGGATCAGGTGCCTCTCGTGCTGTCCTTGCCTTTAGTGAGCTTGGAAAACAATCCAAGGACCAGGAGTTCCTTTGGGACCTGAGCGAGCAGGGGCGAGGGATGCCAGAAAGGAATCCCACTCCTTATTAGATGATGATAAAACCGTGGTAAAATAACAATAACACCTAGGCACAAATATCCAAAGTGCGTTAAGTGCAGGGGTTTGGCTGGAAAAATCTCAGGACAACCTACAGCAAACTCCCAAGCCCTTGGAAAGCTGTTTACTGGATCCTGTCCCACTGCAGTGTTACCGACCCTGCATCCTCCCAGTCACTGCTCAGCTCTGCAATTTGCCTTCTCAGGTGGGTTACTGTGCTGGTAAAGGCACAATAAAGGACACGCTCACACCTGCCAGGGTCATCAGAAAGAGGGAAAAGGAGAGACTTTATTTACATTTCTCGTACTTTATAGGGTTCTCAACTCCACAAGGGACTGGAGGACATGGCACTTCCTCCTCAATTCCACTGGAGAAAAAGGATGCTCATCAAACTTTCTCTTATCACAAAAGGAATGAAAAACAGAAAAGACAGTTAAATAAACATTGGCTATTGTTTACATGAAAGTGTGTGAAAATTCTCTGACTCCAAGGTTACAACAGAAGGCTTAGCAAAGAACAGGACAACAGGTTACTTTCCACTCTGCGCTGCCTTCCTGGCACAGCCTGCTCTTGCAGACTGGTTTTCAAACCTGCTACCATCAGCTCCAGCCCTCCCCAGGAACATCCAGCCCATGAATGAATCCCTGGCTGTGCACAGGGTTTGGGTTGTGTCTCCAAGTTTGTGGCAGAGCTGACTTTGGAGCTGGACCAGTGCAGGTAAACTCAGACCTCTCCTGAGCCTGGACTGTGCCCAGCAGCCCTTCACAGAGAGGCAGGCCAGGATTGCTGGTCTCTGCTCCCTCAGACCTCGGGGTAACCTGGGGAATGACTCGACTCCGGTCTGAATCAGACCTTCCCCGAGCCCAGAGCACGGGACTTGCATCAGCTCTGTTCCCTTCAATCCACTCATGGTGTCCTCTGAGCCGGACCCCTTGAACTCCCTCTGCTCCTCTCCTGCTGCCTCCTAATCCTCCCAGTCCCAGCTGAATCCCCGGCCAGCCCCTGCTGCCCTCTTCCAGCCTCCCTCTGCATTTTGTTGCTTCATTTGCTCTCCCGCAGTTTTTTTTTCCATTTACTTTTGAGAGTTCACATCATTCCCAGTTCCCTCTGCTTACTGTAACTGGCTGACTGCGTCTCCAGTGTTTCAAATACAAATTGTACTTAGGAACAGAGCTGTTGAGTTGAGCCAGCCCAGCATGTGTCCCACACACGTGTCCAAGCCCAGGTCTGACTCTGATTGCTCTGCCAGCTCAGAGGACACTTTGCAATCAGTGATGATGCTCAGAGATGAGATTTGGGCAGTGAAGGGGCTCTGTCTGTTCCTTCTGACATCTGTCAGGACAAAACGAACCACATCCCTCCCTGAATTTGTCAGCTCCTCGCCAGGGATGAACGGGATCCAGCAATAAGGATTTGTTGAGTTGGTTCCCTGAATATTCCACTTTACAGAGAAACTGGCTGTGGGTGTTTTAGTACCAAGCACTGCTCTGAATTGGCTGGAACATGTGAGATGTTTCTGCCCCATATTTCAGTGTTTGATGGGTAGGACAAGGAGTAAAGGGTTCAAACTGACAAACATCTGATGGCTGAGGGTTTTCCCCCTTCCATTGAGTTCTGGATCACTGGGAGTTTAGTGAGGCTCTGCAGTAGCAGCTGGAGGCTTCAAAGACACCAAAGCCCCTGTGAGGGTGCTGTGCAAATACCACAGAATCCTTCTCCCTGCTCTGAAGAGGGAGCAGGTAGGAGAAAGGGGGATTTCCAGCTGCTTTCTCGTTCCACCCTGAGCCTGGAAACCCTGTTCTGGTGCCAGGAAGCGGCCGGGTCTGCACGAAGAGTTGCTGCTGCCCTGCTGATGGGCTTGTCCAGAGGGTGCCAGGGCAGGGGCTGGCTGTGTGACAAAGTCCTGCGGTGTGAAAACACTGCCAGAGTCTCACCTGAGGTGTCTCCATGAGCCCAGGCACCAGAATAATGGGGAAGGAGGATGTCTGGTTCCTGAGTGGGTCCTTATGAGCATTCTCATGCCCTTAGGGCTGTGCTTACTGCAGGAAGAGCTGCTCCAGCCTTCTGCCTTTCCTGGGAATTTGTAAACGGGATTCCATTCCCGCCTCAGAGAGGGCAGGACATGTCCCAGGGTTTCCTGGTACAGGGGGGTTAACCTGGGTAAGGCTGAGCTGGAGAAGTTACCCAAGTCCTTCTTCATGCAGTCACCTTCTCGTGACATCTTCCAGAAGTGTTTTCTTTAGCATGAATCACCCCATTTCTTCCCAAGAAGTGTTGTGCAAGCCCCTGGGGCAGCACGTGGAGCTCGGGACACCAGGATCAGGACCTGCTGGAACCTTGGATCAGCAGCCTCTTCCCCTGCAAACATCCCGGAGCGCTTTGCAGAAGCCAGACCTGGAGAACGAGGATGTCTGAGCAGAGGATGGAGGCTGTGGACCTCAAAGAGTGGGGGAAAACATAATTCAGGGCCGGGCTGCAGTTTTCTGCCTCTCTGATCCCTCTGAGGAAACATCTCCCCAGGACAGAGCTGGGTTTACACCTCTCCTCAGAAGGGAACTTCCTAAAGCAAAACAAGGCTGTGGGTCCTGGTGGGACTCAGGCCCTTGGCTCCAGGGTGTCTAGGGGCCGGGGAGCTGATGATTAGATAACTGAAACCCATCCCTGTGTTACAGCTCACGCTGGCTTTGATCAGAAAGGGGATGGAGCACACCAGGCTCCTGGAGCGGAGGGGAGAAACGGGGCTGTGATTAAATGAAGTCTCAGGTTATTGCAGCTGGAGCACCTGACCTTGCTGCAGGCTCTGCCGCTGCTTTGGGGAAGCCTGACTGCCTCTCTGCCTCAGTTTCCCCAGGGCTGTGGCTTTGCCAGTGCCCCCACCTGCAGAGCTGCTTCCCAGCACAGGAGGGACCTGGAGCTGCTGGAGAGAGCCCAGAGGAGGCACCAGGGATCAGAGGGATGGAGCAGCTCTGCTGGGAGGGAAGGCTGGGAGAGCTGGGGGTGTTCAGCCTGGAGAGGAGAAGCTTCAGAGGGATCCAGTTGTGGCCTTCCAGTTCCTGGGGGAGCCAACAGGGAAAAAAAGAGAGACTATTGACACTGGAGTGACAGCACAAGGAGGAATGGCATCAAGCTAACAGAGGGTGGGTTAGATGGGAGATTGGGAAGGAATTGTTCCCTGTGAGGGTGGGCAGGCCCTGGCNTTTTCCTCATTACCCCCAGGCCACTGATCAGAATTTGCTGCTAGTTGACTCTCAACTAAAAAATTTCCTCATCTCGAGGCTTTTTCTGCCCATGCTGCCCTTGAAAGGACACTGACTGAAGGTGTTAGTCTTGCCCTTGCAGGTGCTTCTGCTGCAGCTGACAAGCCCAGAAGGGGGAAAGAGGGGACAAACAGCAGGAAGAAGAAAGAAAAAAATAAGAATGAAAGAGAAAAACAGGGTTTAACCAAGTCTGCTGAAGCTTTTCAGGGTGGGAGTGAAGTCCCAAAGCACCGCAGCCCCAGCCCCAGCCCAGCCTCTTTGATCTCTCCTGGTGCTGATGTCCTTATCTCCAGGAGAGATATTCCTGTTTCCTGCCCTGTTAAGTACTGGGAAAGTCCATCCGTGTCTGCAGTGGTCTCCAGCTCGGGCTGCTTGTTTTGCCTGGTTGCTACGCTTGTCTCATGCATGGTTAATACCCGATGAGATCATGGTGCCATTTAGCATTTCATGGATAATTCAGGATTATTCATTAGCAAAATCAAGAACAAGCAGGTGTATTCATAGCCTGCCTTCATGGAAAAAAAGAGAAACAACAGCCTTGGGAAACGCCATGAATTATTCAGTGAAGACCAAGGGGCTGCTTGAGTTGGGGGAGCACGGGGAGGTGGAAATTGCTTTTCAGAACAGCTAAATCTAAAGCTTTGTAGGCCATTAACCCTGCAAATGTGGGTGGTTGAGTCAATCTTAGCGAAGGGAGGCTCCTGCCTCCCAAGAGGTCGCTAGGAAGGGGATTTGGAGGAAGGTTTTGTGTTTCTGTTCTGCGGTGGGTGAGTGGAGGTGAGAGCAGGAGGGAGCTGCTGTCTCTTGTTCCCCCTCCTTGGCAGGGACCCGGGCTGCTTTCTGTCCCATCTGCGGGCAGAAGGAGTGGGATGAACCCAAGGAAGGGTTAAAGGTGTGGGACAAGCCCAAGGAAGCTTTAAAGAAGCTGTAAGTTCTGCGGGGTGTCAGCCCACACGGGCAGTGCTCCCTCTCTCCCTGCCTCGCAGAGCACAGCTCTGAAATGTCCTGGGGGGACAAACCGGCCTGGGGACACTCTGGTGGCCTCAGGGACACAGCCGTGCTCGAGAATTGTGCTCGGATCCTTGGCCAGGCAGATGAAAACCACGATCTTGAGCCCTGATGCCGGAGTGCAAAGTGAGAGTGCTGCCTGTCCAGGAAAAATCTTCCTTTGTGATGTGTCCAGGGAAGAAAGGGAAGTGTTAACACTTTTTGGGGAATAAAAATAAAGGATTAGTGACCAAAACTTTATTATCATTCACTGCTCAAAGTTGTATTTCTCAGTTGTCAGGTTTTGGTTGTTTTGTTTTCCAATAAAACAAGTCCAACGCGTTCAAGGAAATCAGATGCTTTTGGTGAGCTTTCTCCAGTTCCATGAAAGCACAATCTTCCCGTGGAAAAAAGGTTCAGTGGACATTTCTGAAGCTGTCCTAGCAGGGATTTTTGCAGTTCAGCCCGAGGGGAGGCAGGTCTGGAGGAGCACAGAGCAAGGCAGAGCCGGGAACTGCGGCATTCCCGGAGACTGGAACCGCAGCTCTCACAGCTCACATCCAATTGTCCCAGCGCTGGTTTTTCTGGAGTGCTCAGGCTGGAAATCCCAGGGGCAATACTGATGCCTTAGGTTTTGATTTCTATATTTTTCAAATCCTGTACTGCCCAGTGTGTAACTCTGAAGTCTCTTGTAGCTCGTGAGCTGCTCTCTTAGGCCAGACAGACACAACAAAGCCTCTCTGAGCTGTTCAAGGACACTCGGGCTGGCCTAGGCCCAAAGGTGTAAACTGGGGCTGTGAGAGAGGTGGAGAAATTGAAGAGAGCTAAAGCTTTAATTGGTGAATTTATGCTGATATGCAAATGGACCAAACCTATAACTGTGTCAAGAACTCGTGACCTGCTGTCCACCTTGGGGTCCATTTTATGGAAGCAGCCTCTGGCTCCCCAGGGTGTGCCTTGAAGGCCTTCAAATAAATCCCTGCCTTT